>CM072935.1:47450000-47640000 GCA_036971965.1 Nyctalus aviator | reverse complement strand
CCCTCCATCCCTCCGCCCCTCCGCCCCTGTCCCTCTGTCCCTCTGTCCTTCTGTCCCTCTGTCCCAGGGTCCTTCAAGCTCTCTTCTGCCCGAGGCCATCAGAGCCTCTCCCTCCCCCCATCCCCATCACTCCCAGCCCCACCCCGACTCTGACCATCTTCCGGAGGCTGCGGGACAGCTTCGGGCGGCTTCCCAGTCCCCGCCAGCCCTGGTGCCGCGCTGCCCGCGAGTGAGCAGAGGCAGCAAGGACACGGCAGCCTCTACAGTCAGCCAGGGCGTGCGTGGGCCTGGGAGACAGGCCCAGGCTCCCCGTCCTCCGCGTCCCCGCCCCCCGCTGCACCCCTGGGTCCTGCCCGTAGCCCCGGGGACGGGGGTCTGACACCCAGCTTCCTGCCGGAGGACGGTGGGCCCGGGGGGCGGGTGACCCGTCTCGGACTGGGCTCGTCCCCGTTCACCCACACTCCCCGGGCTCAGGCCTCCACCTCCATCTTCCCCCGACTCCGGGCGAGCAGCTACCCCGCCTTCTTCCCCCCAGCCAGTCCTCGGCCCCGGCCGGGAGTCTCCCGTTAGCCTGACCCACCACCTCGTGCAGGACGGCAACGCCGCCTCCGCGCGCTGCGGGCACAGAGCCCGCCTCCCAGCGGCCTGGGGCCGGCGCCCACCTTTCCTGGAAGGCAGAGCCGCGGCCTGGGTCCGAGCTCGTCCCTGCGAACGCCCCGCCCGTGCGGCCAATAGGTTTCCCTCCTCGGAGAGCCACGGGCATCGGCACCCGCGCCCGCCTCCCGCGTGGAGCACAGAAGCATCGTTTAACATAAAAAACGGCGTTTTGTGTTATTAAAGCAATAAGCATTGATTGCACACAGGACGTAAAGTGAAAACGGAGGCGATACCTGGAGGAATGATGAACCGGAGGAAAATTACGGACGTCTCGTCCCCGGAGCCATTGAGCTGGTGTGAACGGGTTTACGCTTCTATGTTCTCCTCCGGAGAGCGAGGGGGCTGCAGGGGGAGGGAGGGGACCACAAAGTGCCCACAGCCACCGGCCTGAGGCCTGCGGCCACCTCTGCAGGCCACTCCCCCAGGGACACCCCCAGCCCACCCCCCACCCCCCGGCCATGAACTCGGATCCGGCCGTCCTGCCGTGGCAGCCCTCGGCGTCTGTGGCCCGTGTGCCCGGGGCTGTGGCCGTCCTGCCGCCGCTGGTGTGTCCGTCCGCAGCTCTGCACACTCAGAGGCCGAGCTGACTGAGCCCTGAGAGCGGCCTCGCGCCGCCCGCGGCCCGCCACCTGCCGCCCGCTGCCCAGGGCCCGGCTCAGAAGGACCCGGGCAGGGGGAGGGGGGCTGCTTCAGGACGAAGACCGTCAGCACGGCAGCAGCAGAGCACCGGCCGCTCAGCCTGACCTGCTGACCCCTCTCCCACCTGCCTCGGTTTTCCCGTCTGTGAGATGGGTAGATTCAACAGGAGCCAACCGTGATGGTTGATTCCTTAACGCCGCCCGGAAGGAGAGCAACTGGACTCGGGCACCCAGAGGATGCACCCCAGCCTCAGGGCAGTGGACACTGGGATGCAGGGCTCTGAGAACGGGGTGGACACGGCCAGGGAAGGCCTGGTGGCCGCTCGGGACTGGCGAGCCCAGGGAGGGCCAGCAGCGGCGAGGCCCGGTCGTGCCCAGGCGGGCCCCGCTGGTTCTCTCCGGGCGCGGGCCCAGCCCTGGGGCAGCCGGCCCAGCCCCGAGCCCCGCGCAGGTGCCGCCGGAGGGAAGCTGCTTGCTATTCCGTTCCCGGCCCCTGGCAGCTGGCGCGGCGCGGGGCGGGCTGCCCTAATTGCTCTAATGGCGGTAATCAGGCGCAATGGGCTGTTTGCACACACACGGAGCGGCAGGTGTGGAAGGCCCGGCCCGGGCTCCAGGCTCCGGGCTCCGGGCTCTGGGCTCGAGGAGCGGCCCCGCCCAGGAAGCCAGGTGTCCGCACGGCCGTCCGCGGAGCGGGTCCCAGGTCCCAGTCCCCAACGGACAGCTGCACCGTGGGGCCTCCCGGCGACTCAGGGAGGGGCTTGGAGAAGGGACGGCTGCCGCCTGCACCCCGGGGACCCCTCAGCCGGAGCGCGGCTCCGGGGCACGGGGGCTCCCGCCCTCCCGTTCCTGCTGGGACCTGGTGGGACCCGCGCCCTCACAGACCTTCCACTGTCCCTGTGGTGGCCCGAGCCCAGTCCAGGTCCAAGCCCAGCACGGGGGACCCCGCTCCCCTCCCTCCCCTGGTCCCCCACTCGGAGCCAGCACCCTGTGGCAGGCCCCTGGGCCCCTGGGAGGTGTGGCCGGGCGGGCTGGGAGCCGGCAGCAGCACAGACCGAGGACCTGCAGACGGGCTCGGGGACCAAGAGGAGGAGGAAAAAGACGGAAATCTAAGGACCGGCCAACGAATGACCCCGGTCAAATTGGCCCAAATTCCTGATTCATTCATGACGACGGGGCGGGGCGGGGCCCCAGAGGGTGCAAGAAACCAACTCCTTTTTAAAAATGTGTTTTTATTACGTTCAGAGAGGAAGGAGAGGGAGAGGGAGAGAAACATCCATCATGAGGATCATGGGTTGGCGGCTCCTACACACCCGCTCCTCGGGTTCGAGCCCACAACCCAGGACACAAGCCTGACCGGGAACCGCACTGGTGGCTGGTTGGTCGGTGGCTGGACACCGAACCACGGAGCACACTGGCCGGCTGGAAGCCATTTCGGTAAAAATTATGGAAAACCCTTTGTGGCTCCCTCCGGGGACCCAGACCCTGGCGGCCTGCCGGGCCCTGAGGGCGCTCTCCCCCGGGCGGGGGGCAGGCGAGGGCAGCCTCCTGCGATGTGTGCGGGGGAGAGACCAGGCGCCCCCGTGGTGCCGTGGACACGGCCTCGCTTATAGCCGAGAGCGAGCGAGGCGGAGACCGACGCCTCCGGTCCCGGTCTGCGCTGTAGGAAAAGGACGGAGCGGCCTGGCGCTGCTCCTGGCGGGAGCGGGAAGGGGAAAGCCACCACGCAGGGGGTGACACGGTGTGACACGGGGGTGACGGGGCGTTGGAAGCAGCCGAGGGACGGGCATGGGGAGGCCTGCCTTCCACGGCTCTGTTCGGCGAGGTTATCTTCGAGGAGGAGGACGCAGTGGCCATGTGCCCTGCGCTCCTGACCTGGGTCCTGGTCACCCCCATGCTGGCACTGCCAAGGGGACCAGGCCGGTGCCCCACCGCAGACGGTGCCTCCAGGGACCGGAGCCGCGGACCCAGCTGGCGGGCGGGCGGCCAGGTGTGGCCCTGGGGTCCCGCCCTCCTCCTGCCGCCCCCACAGGCCATCCATGCCCTCTACCCACCGTTCCCCCTGCCCCACGCAGGAGCCTGCCGCTTACCATCCCTCTGAGCTCGGCAATCCACACAGATCACGGCAAGCACACGTGTCGCCTCCGTGGTCCCCAAACAGGCACCGCGCTGCAGGGTGACCTTCAGACGGGAAGGAGGAGGGACAAACATGCGGAAGACGGGATTTTCTATGCCGGCGAGAGGCCATGTGGGAAACCACAGCCCACATTCTGTGCCCCAGCCGCAGCCCAGCCCCCGCTTACCTGCCCGCCCTGGGCCGGGTGGAGGCGGAGGGCCCAGCCCCGCTCACCTGCCCACCCCGGGCCTGGACAGAGGCAGAGGGCCCAGCCCCGCTCACCTGCCCGCCCCGGCCCGGACAGAGGTGGAGGGCCCAGCTCAGAGCTCACCTGTCCCCCTCGGGCAGGACAGAGGCGGAGGGCCCAGCCCAGAGCTCACCTGCCCGCTGTGGGCCTGGGTGGAGGCGGAGCGCTGGCCTCGGGAACAGAGCACCGCGCTGTCTCCGCAGGTGGAACCGGGCCGTGGCGTCCTCCGGCTCCTCCCTGCCCTGCGATGGCTGTGACCCGTGTGCGCCATCGGGCCCCGAGCTCAGAGGCCCCCGGACTTGCCACAGGGCAGAGCTGGGCGGCGTCCACTCCCCCGCGCCCCCAGCCTCGCTCCCAGGTCAGAGCATCTCTGTCCTGTTGTCCCCCCCTTCCTGCTCCCGTCCCCACGGCTCCAGGCCACGGGTGGGGCCGGGCGGCTGCCGGGAGGGGGACCAGGAGGGGACAGCCCACGCGGGAGCTCACCTCCATGAGAGCTCACTTCGGGCACCGTCTCTCTAATCGTCACCGGGGGGTGGGGGGAGGAAGTGTCCTGTGTCTGCGGTCCCCTGGCCTCCTGCTCGCCGGGGGGCCTAGCCTGGGCTGTGCCCAGCGTGCTGCCAGGAATTCAGGTTCACCGGGTTTGGTGTTTGTCTGTGTAGTCCTCACCCGCTGATTAGAGCGAGGAACACAGATCAATACTGGAAAGACAGAGAACCACTGACGTGAGAGAAACATCGATTGGTTGCCTCCTGCATCAGCCCCACCAGGGCCTGAGCTAGGGAGGAGCCTGCGCACATGCCCTTGACCGGAATCAAACCCAGGACCCTGCAACCTGCAGGCCGACGCTCTACCCACGGAGCCCAGCCGGCCCGGGCAGGAGTCCGAGGTGGGTTCCGGAAGGGTCTGAGGCTGGTGCCGACGCAGGCACTTCCTGTCCTCCCCCAGCCCCGCACGGAACGCTCCCGGTCAGGCCCGGAGCAGCTGCGCCGCCTCCCCTGGCCGCGCAGGTGCAGCAGCCACAGCGGCCCCTTCTGCCCTCATCCTCCCGCGGACCCCCGCTCTGCTCTCCCCGGGGCTCCCTCCAGCCGGCCTCCGGCCTCTCAGCTTCTCCCCTGCATGCCCAGCCCGCCTCCAGCTCCGGTGATGGCCCTCCACGCCCAGCCCGAGCACCAGAGCGCCTCCGAGCGGCCTCTCAGGGATGTTCTCTCTGATTGAACACACCAGCTGGAGCAGAGTGAGGAGTGACACTCAGATCCCTGAGCTGGGCACGGGCCTGCTGGCCCCGGCGCCCGCCCTGCTGGCCCCGGCGCCCACCCTGCTGGCCCCCGCGCCCACCCTGCTGGCCCCGGCGCCCACCCTGCTGGCCCCCGCGCCCGCCCTGCTGGCCCCCGCGCCCGCCCTGCTGGCCCCGGCGCCCGCCCTGCTGGCCCCGGCGCCCGCCCTGCTGGCCCCCGCAAAGCCGCAGACCGCCTGCCACGTGGGCATCATTGCCCCACGGACAGGTGAGAAAGGTCAAGTTGTGGAGGCGCACAGCCTCCTGGGTGAGGAGCCCTCAGTGCTCAGAGGGAGCCCCGCTGGGTCGAAGCCCCTCTGTCCACTGCACTTCATGGGATGCTGGCCTGGCGCCCCTTCCCGGCCCAGGTGGCCTCTGGGCCCCGCCCCCTCACCAAGGGGAGCGCAGAGGCCTGAGCCCAGGTTCCCTGTGTCCAGGTTCCCATCCTTCTCACGCTCGCCCTCCCTCTGGCCTCAGTTTCCCCCTCTGTAACATGGGCTGTTGGACTCACCCCGCAGAGGGCCGAGGTGGGTCACACATGCTCGGTGCCTGGACGGACACGTGGGCTCTGTCCTCTGATTCCAGCTCTGGCCTCCCCAGGAAGGCCCCTCTTCTGAAAGCAGTGACTGCCTTTGGGCAGAGCCTGGGAGAGGGCGGGGCCTGGGGAGGAGGGAAGAGCCTGGAGAGGGAGGAGGAGCCTGGGGAGGAGGAGCTTAAGGAGGAGGGCAGGGCCAGGGAGGATGGGGGGTCCTGGGGAGGAGGGAGGGGCCTGGGGAGGAGGGCGGGGCCTGGGAGTAGGGCGGGCCTGAGGAGGGGGCAGATGGAGAGGAGGGGCAGGCCTGGTTGAAAGTCCCCCGCCGGGTTGTCTGTTCCCTGCAGCACAGACTGCGGTGTGAGGCCCACAGCCAGGCTGCGCGGGGAGATAAGGAGAGCGCAGTCAGCACAGCTGGGAGAGGGAGTTTTATCCCTTTGTTCTTCTCTTCTCTTTTCGGGGAGGGCGGGCGGGGGGGCTTCCTCCTTCAGCCGGGCGTTTTCAAGCTTCGAAGGGACGCTCTAATCGGACCGGGGACAGCAGCAGGAGGCAGATTTGCTCATGGAAAATGGGAAGGTTTTTTTTTAATTAGGGGCAGAGGGGGAGGGGGACTTATTCCAGAAGCAGCATCTCATCTCTGGGTTTGATGGACACGCAGGGCCCAGTCCCACGGAGGCAGACATTCAGAGTGGAGGCAGGCCCCGCCTGCAGACCTGCCCGGCCTCCCGCAGGGTGGACAGGCCATGGTCTTTCTAGGTCCAGGCTGTGGGGCCTGCTGGCCCCTTTTCTGTGATTCCAGGAGGGACCTCGGAGCCCTCACTGCACCCCCTTCCCCATAACCCCCCACCTCCTCACACAGCCCACCAGGCCCGAAGCCAGGCTCCTGGCGGCCAGGGACCGGACCCCGCACATGACTGGGACAATGGCAGGCGCCATCAGATGGGCAGAAGCCGGAGGCAGCCGGGCCGGCACTGCCACCCAGAGGCTGGCTGGGTGCCAGGCTGCGGGCACAGGACAGCGCGGAGCCTGCCTGCCGGTGCATGTGCACCCCTGGGCTCAGATCAGCCCCAGCCAGGCAGCCCTGAGCCGCCCGGTCTGGAAGGCAGAAGGGCAGCGGCCTCGGGCTCTGCCCTCGGGCTGGGAGGCCGCTCCTCCCTGGGCCTCTGAGCCTCCCGGGCAGAGACCCCCTGTCCCTGAGGCCCTGCCCTGCCCCCAGCCAGTCCCAGCGCCCAGGAGCATGGTGGGGGGATGGTGGGGCTCAGCCACCGCCCTTCAGAGAGTGTGCCAGGCCTCGCCCAGAGGGCACAGGGTGGCATCTCCCCTGGCTTCCTGGCCAACCTCACAATGCCAGAGTCTCCTTCCCAGCAGCGATGGCTAAGCCTGCTCCCAGCTCACAGCTCCCAGCCGGCTCCCAGCTCCCAACCCGCTCCCAGCTCCCAACCCGCTCCCAGTTCACAGCCCGCCGCTCCCAGCTCCCAGCCCGCTCCCAGCTCCCAGCCCGCTCCCAGCTCACAACCCTGCTCCCAGCTACAACCCTGCTCCCAGCTCACAGCCCGCTCCCAGCTCACTACCCACTCCCAGTTCACAGCCCGCTCCCAGCTCACAACCCGCTCCCAGCTCCCAGCCCGCTCCCAGCTCACTACCCACTCCCAGTTCACAGCCCGCTCCCAACTCACAACCCTGCTCCCAGCTCCCAGCCTGCTCCCAGCTCACTTCCCTGCTCCCAGCTCCCAGCCCGCTCCCAGCTCACAACCCGCTCCCAGCTCACAACCCTGCTCCCAGCTCACAACCCACTCCCAGCTCACAACCCCGTCCCAGCTCACAACCCGCTCCCAGCTCACAACCCTGCTCCCAGCTCCCAGCCCGCTCACAGCTCACAACCCGCTCCCAGCTCACAACCCTGCTCCCAGCTCACAACCCACTCCCAGCTCACAACCCCCTCCCAGCTCACAACCCGCTCCCAGCTCACAGCTCCAAGCTCACAACCCGCTCCCAGCTCACAACCCTGCTCCCAGCTCCCAGCCCGCTCCCAGCTCCCAGCCCGCTCCCAGCTCACAACCCGCTCCCAGCTCACAACCCGCTCCCAGCTCCCAGCTCCCAGCTCACAGCCCGCTCCCAGCTCCCAGCTCCCAGCTCACAACCCGCTCCCAGCTCCCAGCCCGCTCCCAGCTCCCAGCTCCCAGCTCACAACCCGCTCCCAGCTCCCAGCTCACAACCCGCTCCCAGCTCCCAGCTCACAACCCGCTCCCAGCTCACAACCCGCTCCCAGCTCACAGCTCACAACCCGCTCCCAGCTCACAGCCCGCTCCCAGCTCACAACCCGCTCCCAGCTCCCAGCTCCCAGCTCACAACCCGCTCCCAGCTCCCAGCCCGCTCCCAGCTCCCAGCCCGCTCCCAACTCACAACCCTGCTCCCAGCTCCCAGCCCGCTCCCAGCTCACAACCCGCTCCCAGCTCACAACCTGCTCCCAGCTCCCAGCTCCCAGCTCACAACCCGCTCCCAGCTCCCAGCCCGCTCCCAGCTCCCAGCCCGCTCCCAGCTCACAACCCGCTCCCAGCTCACAACTGCTCCCAGCTCACAACCCCCTCCCAGCTCACAACCCTGCTCCCAGCTCCCAGCCCGCTCCCAGCTCCCAGCCCGCTCCCAGCTCACAACCCTGCTCCCAGCTCCCAGCCCGCTCCCAGCTCCCAGCCCGCTCCCAGCTCACAACCCTGCTCCCAGCTCCCAGCCCGCTCCCAGCTCACAACCCTGCTCCCAGCTCACAACCCGCTCCCAGCTCACAACCCGCTCCCAGCTCACAACCCGCTCCCAGCTCACAACCCTGCTCCCAGCTCACAACCCCCTCCCAGCTCACAGCCCGCTCCCAGCTCCCAGCCCGCTCCCAACTCACAGCCCGCTCCCAGCTCACAACCCGCTCCCAGCTCACAACCCCCTCCCAGCTCACAGCCCGCTCCCAACTCACAGCCCGCTCCCAGCTCACAACCCACTCCCAGCTCACAACCCGCTCCCAGCTCACAACCCTGCTTCCAGCTCACAACCCTGCTCCCAGCTCACAACCCACTCCCAGCTGACAACCCCCTCCAAGCTCACAACCCGCTCCCAGCTCACAGCTCCCAGCCCGCTCCCAGCTACCAGCCCGCTCCCAACTCACAGCCCGCTCCCAGCTAACAACACGCTCCCAGCTCCCAGCTCCCAGGTCACAACCCGCTCCCAGCTCACAACTGCTCCCAGCTCACAACCCCCTCCCAGCTCACAACCCTGCTCCCAGCTCCCAGCCCGCTCCCAGCTCACTTCCCTGCTCCCAGCTCCCAGCCCGCTCCCAGCTCACAACCCGCTCCCAGCTCACAACCCTGCTCCCAGCTCACAACCCACTCCCAGCTCACAACCCCCTCCCAGCTCACAACCCGCTCCCAGCTCACAGCTCCCAGCCCGCTCCCAGCTCACAACCCGCTCCCAGCTCACAGCCCGCTCCCAGCTCCCAGCTCCCAGCTCCCAGCTCACAACCCGCTCCCAGCTCACAACCCGCTCCCAGCTCACAGCTCCCAACTCACAGCCCGCTCCCAGCTCACAACCCGCTCCCAGCTCCCAGCTCCCAGCTCACAACCCGCTCCCAGCTCACAACTGCTCCCAGCTCACAACCCGCTCACAGCTCACAGCTCACAACCCGCTCCCAGCTCCCAGCTCCCAGCTCACAACCCGCTCCCAGCTCACAACTGCTCCCAGCTCACAACCCGCTCCCAGCTCACAACCCGCTCCCAGCTCACAACCTGCTCCCAGCTCCCAGCTCCCAGCTCACAACCCGCTCCCAGCTCACAACTGCTCCCAGCTCACAACCCGCTCCCAGCTCACAACCCGCTCCCAGCTCACAGCCCGCTCCCAGCTCACAACCCGCTCCCAGCTCCCAGCTCCCAGCTCACAACCCGCTCCCAGCTCACAACCCGCTCCCAGCTCACAACCCGCTCCCAGCTCACAGCCTGCTCCCAGCTCACAACCCGCTCCCAGCTCACAACCCGCTCCCAGCTCACAACCCGCTCCCAGCTCACAACTGCTCCCAGCTCACAACCCGCTCCCAGCTCCCAGCTCCCAGCTCACAACCCGCTCCAAGCTCACAACTGCTCCCAGCTCACAACCCGCTCCCAGCTCACAGCCCACTCCCAGCTCACAACCCGCTCCCAGCTCACAACCCGCTCCCAGCTCACAACCCGCTCCCAGCTCCCAGCTCCCAGCTCACAACCCGCTCCCTGCTCACAGCCCGCTCCCAGCTCACAACTGCTCCCAGCTCACAACCCGCTCCCAGCTCCCAGCCCGCTCCCAGCTCCCAGCCCGCTCCCAGCTCACAGCCCGCTCCCAGCTCACAGCCCGCTCCCAGCTCACAGCCCGCTCCCAGCTCACAGCCCGCTCCCAGCTCCCAGCTCCCAGCTCACAACCCGCTCCAAGCTCACAACTGCTCCCAGCTCACAACCCGCTCCCAGCTCACAGCCCACTCCCAGCTCACAACCCGCTCCCAGCTCACAACCCGCTCCCAGCTCACAACCCGCTCCCAGCTCCCAGCTCCCAGCTCACAACCCGCTCCCTGCTCACAGCCCGCTCCCAGCTCACAACTGCTCCCAGCTCACAACCCGCTCCCAGCTCACAGCCCACTCCCAGCTCACAACCCGCTCCCAGCTTCCAGCTCCCAGCTCACAACCCGCTCCCAGCTCCCAGCTCCCAGCTCACAACCCGCTCCCAGCTCACAGCCTGCTCCCAGCTCACAACCCGCTCCCAGCTCACAGCCTGCTCCCAGCTCACAACCCGCTCCCAGCTCACAACTGCTCCCAGCTCACAACCCGCTCCCAGCTCACAACCCGCTCCCAGCTCACAACCCGCTCCCAGCTCACAACTGCTCCCAGCTCCCAGCTCACAGCCCGCTCCCAGCTCACAGCCCGCTCCCAGCTCACAGCCCGCTCCCAGCTCACAGCCCGCTCCCAGCTCACAGCCCGCTCCCAGCTCACAGCCCGCTCCCAGCTCACAGCCCGCTCCCAGCTCACAGCCCGCTCCCAGCTCACAACCCGCTCCCAGCTCCCAGCTCCCAGCTCACAACCCGCTCCAAGCTCACAACTGCTCCCAGCTCACAACCCGCTCCCAGCTCACAGCCCACTCCCAGCTCACAACCCGCTCCCAGCTCACAGCCCACTCCCAGCTCACAACCCGCTCCCAGCTCCCAGCTCCCAGCTCACAACCCGCTCCCAGCTCACAGCCCACTCCCAGCTCACAACCCGCTCCCAGCTCACAACCCGCTCCCAGCTCCCAGCTCCCAGCTCACAACCCGCTCCCAGCTCACAGCCCGCTCCCAGCTCACAACTGCTCCCAGCTCACAACCCGCTCCCAGCTCACAACCCGCTCCCAGCTCACAACCCGCTCCCAGCTCACAGCTCCCAGCTCACAGCCCGCTCCCAGCTCACAACTGCTCCCAGCTCACAACCCGCTCCCAGCTCACAACCCGCTCCCAGCTCACAACTGCTCCCAGCCTCCAGCTCCCAGCGGGCCCAGGGAGCCGCCCTTCCCGCCGCGCCTCGGCTGTGCCCGCGCCCTCAGAGCCTTGTCCAGGCTGCAACATGACACGGGGTGCCCGCTTGCTGGGGGCTATCAGGGCCTCCAACCGGGAGGTCCGCACGCACAGGCCTGGCACGGAGGTGTGGGCGAGGGGCTGCTTGCCCCCTCGGCCCTCGGAGGCAGGAAGGCGGCTGAAAGGAGCCGCAGGATCGGGGTGAATGCAAAGGTCCCCACGTTATCCCAGGACTCAGCGGGTGAGCCCCCAACCTGTCCATGCAACAGGCTGGTCTCTGGGCCTGGGATGGTCCCCGCTCTGTCCTGGGGGCAGGGCCAGGCCCCGCACACAGAGCCAGCTCGGGGCCCAGGCAGCAGACTCCCGGAGGGTCCGCGCCCCCCGCCCCCAGCAGCTCCCGTGCGGACCGGGAGGGAGGGACAAAGGGCGCGCCTGGACACGGCGCTGGCAGGCGCCACGCCGACCCTTCGCCGCCACCTCGGACGGAGGGTCACGTTCTGCCGGTGTGCGCAGGAGGAAACTGAGGCACGCGGCCCCCGCCGGCAGAAGGCAGAGCTGGGGTGGGGCCCGGCTGGGAGGGCCCCAAACCCAAGTGGTCCCCCCGAGGACTCTGACCTGTCCCAGCCCCCGGGCACAAGCCGGGCCCACGGAGGCCTGCCGGGGTGCGCAGGGGTGTCACCTCCCTGTCCCTCTCCTGACGGGCCCTCGCCCCTGCGGTGCGGCAGGCCCGTGGTCCTGAGAGCAGGCGGGGGGTGGCCCGGTGGCAGGTGGGGGGGAGGGCGGGGAGGAGGGCGGGAGGGGGCAGGAGGCCCGGTGGGTGCGGCCTCCTGCTGCGCGTCCAGGTGCGCCGTGTCACTCCGACTTCGCCGAGGAGGAGGCCGTGAGACGCCGCGGCCAGATGGCGGCTGTCTGGGCCCGGCGGGGGCCGCGTCCTCGGCCAGGAGGTCACACCGATCGACAGCTCCCGCGGCACGGCAGTGACAGCCGCCCGCCGGCACCTGTCAGGCCGGCCGGGACGCTGGCACCGACGGCCCCTCCAGAAGGCGGCACGGCAGGCCACCTGCCAGCCTCCCGCCGCCCGCAGGGCCCCCTCAACCAGGCGATGACTCCACGCCCTTCATGCTGCAGACAGTGAGCCGAGGTCAGAGCGGGTGCGGGACCTGCCCAAGGTCACACAGGACAGGGTGACGTGGAGGCCAGGCCAGGGCTCTGCAGGCACAGACCCACCAAACACCGACTACTGACAGGAGAGGAGCACAGGGAAGCCATAGCCATCCTCCCCCACTCACCACCATCACTCATGACCAGCGCCCTCTGGCCCCACGCCCAGCTGTTCTTCATCCATGCATCTTTCCACCCCCCTCCGCCCTCCCCACCCACAGAGGCGTGAAGGCCCATCCCCCCTCCCACCATCCCACCCACCCACCACCCATCCCCACACTGGTATACGCCCACCCACCGTGGGTCCTTAACCCACCCCCTGTTCATCCTCCCACGGACCTTCCATTTATCTCTCATCCACCCTCTACCAACTCAACCACCACCTATCCTCCACCCACCTACCGTCCTCCCACCCAGCCATATATCTCATCATCCCACAAACCCACCCACCCACCCATCCACCCATCCACCCATCCAATCACCCATCCACCCATCCTCCCATCCATCCACCCACCCATCCACCCACCCATCCACCCATTTATCCATCCACCCATCCACCCATCCAATCACCCATCCACCCATCCTCCCATCCACCCACCCATCCACCCATTTATCCATCCACCCATCCACCCATCCAATCACACATCCACCCATCCACCCATCCATCCATCCACTCATCCATCCACCCACCCACCCATCCAATCACCCATCCACCCACCTGACCATCCATCCACCCATCAATCCATCCAATCACCCATCCACCCACCTGACTATCCATCCATCCAATCACCCATCCACCCATCCACCCATCTGACCATCCATCCATCCACCCACTCACCCATCCACCCACCCACCCATCCAATCACCCATCCACCCACCTGACCATCCATCCACCCATCCATCCATCTTCTCAGCCCTCTACCAATCTGTTCACATCTTTTTATCCATCCATGCACCTGCCCTCCCACCTCCCGCCTACTCAGACATCCATGTATTTGTCTCTCCCCCCTCCCTCAGGCCCATCCATCAGGAGCCGGTGCTGAGAGACACCTGTGCCTCCTGGCTCTGCTCCACTGAGGGCCACACAGTCCCAGCCGGACAAGACCCTGGCGCCGCCTGCATGGATGTGCGGAAGGAAGCAGGGCTGGAGGGAGGGGAGAGGAGGCAGCACCATTCTTAAAGGGCCATCGCATATGCACTCCAGGCCCAGCCAGGGTGGACAGAAGGGCAGGGTGCAGAGGCCAAGGCCCCGGGAGTGGGGGGAGCTGTGACGGGGGAGGGGGTGACAGGGGGGGAGACCAGGGACTCAGCGACGGAGATGGAGACAGTGACACTGTGGCGGGGGGGAGGGCAGGGCAGATTCCCTGGCCCTGTGACAGGCAGGAGCCCAGCTGCACTTAAGCTGAACCCGGGGCCATCAGGGATGGGTAAGACCACATGCTCGGGGTTGTGGCCATGAGGGGGGGAGAGCAGGCACCCAGAAGTGGACCTGAGGGTGCAGTAGTGACACCACAGGGGGAGGTGTGACAGCCCCCCTCATCCAGCCAAGGTCAAGGTCACGGGGAGGGGGCGGGCAGCAAGGGCGGAGCCTCCTTCCAGCCCAGGGGCCCTGTCCTCGCCTCCCCAGCGCCTGCACTGGGTTTTGTCATCTGGCTCCTGAGATCGGCTTCTGAATGCTTCAGGCGGGTCGGAATTAGCGGGAAGGGCCCCACGCGGAAATAAATTAATGTTAGTGTGTAAGACACTGCTCCAGACAATCAGAACCTGAACTAAATTAAATTATTATCTAATCTTCCGTCTTCTCACCACAGAGCCCTGCTTTCCAGATGGTGTGGGAGGAGTGGGAGAGGGAGAGGGGAGGAAGAGGGAAGGGGGAGAGGGAGAGGGGACAGGAGGAAGAAGAGGGGCTGGGATAGGGAGGGGTCTGGGGAAGAGGGAGGGGCGGGGAGAGAGGGAAGGGGGTAGAGGGAGGAGGAGGGGTGAGGGAGAAGGAGGGGGTGGCATTGGGCCACGGGGGCCACAGAGGTATGCCCAGTTCCAGATGCTCAGACACCAGGAGACCAGGAGACGTAGGGGAAACTGAGGCCCTGAGAGGCGGCCTGGCCGATGGCCAGGTGACTGACCCTCCCCACAGAGGACACTGGAGGGGACTACGGACCCCGGCCGCCTCCTCCTCAGGGTGCGGACACGTTCATCCTCAGGCCAGCCCCGGCCTCCTCCCGCCCTCTCTCCACCGCAGTGCCGGGACCACCCAGCACAGAGGAGGTGGCCGTGGACCTACCGTGGGCCATGAAGAGCAGACACGGGCCCGGGCGGCAGAGCTCAGGGGTTGAGTGTCCACCTATGAGCCGGGAGGTCACAGTTGGCTTCCCAGTCAGGGCATAGGCCCGGTTTGCAGGCTCCATCCTCAGTGGGCAGCGTGCAGGAGGCAGCCAATCCATGATTCTCTCTCATCACTGCTGTTTATCTCCCTCCCTCTCCCTTCCTCTCTGACATCAATAAAAGTCTGTATTTATAAAAGCCTAATATGCAAAGGGTCCCTTCGGGAGTTCAACTGATCGGGAGTTCAATCGCTCGCCGACCACCAGGGGGCGACACGGAACAAAGGGAGGCCCCACCCGGCAGCTGCTAGGGACCCTCCCTGTGCATGAATTTTGTGCACTGGGCCTCCAATATATTAGAAAAGAAAGGAAGGAGGGAAGGAGGGAAAGAAGGAAGGAAGGAAGGAAGGAAGGAAGGAAGGAAGGAAGGAAGGAAGGAAGAGATGGACCAGCCAAAGGCCCAGCAGTGCAGCTCCCTCCATGCACCTGCTGCTGGGTGGTCCAGCTGAGTTGGACCCCCCTCCCCCGCTGGCCACGTGCACCCACACATGCCTTCAGCCCACGTGGCCCCACGCAGGTCTCCATGCTGCTTACCGAGCTCCCAGCACACAGGGGCCCACAAACCCCTTCACCAGCTCAGGGCCCAGGTCAGGAGGCCTCGGGTCTCACTCGCTGGATCCGGGAGCTGCGCTCACCCGCAGGCTCGGCTCTGAGGCCCCGCTGAGCCCCTGCTCACACCGAGACCTGGTCCAGGGCGGGAGGGACCCAGGAACCCATGGCCATGGCCACCAAAGCCGGTCGGTCCTTCCCTTCCACCCACAGCCGGGGGAGGAGCCGGCGGGAGGGGGCGGAGCCGGCAATGGGGGGAGGAGCCAGCAGGAGGGGGAGGAGCTGGCAGGAGAGGGAGGAGCCGGCAGCATGAGGGGAGAGGAGGCGCCAGCAGGAGGGGGAGGAGCTGATGGGAGGGGGAGGAGCCGGCAGGTGGGAGAGGAGCGGGGAGGAGGGGGGGGAGCTAGAAGGAGGGGGGGAGCGGGCAGGAGGGGGAGGAGCCGGCAGGTGGGGAGGAGCCGGCAGGTGGGGAGGAGCCGGCAGGTGGGGAGGAGCCGGCAGGAGGGGGAGGAGCCGGCAGGGGGGGAGGAGCCGGCAGGGGGGGAGGAGCCGGCAGGGGGGAGGAGCCGGCAGGGGGGGGAGGAGCCGGCAGGGGGGGAGGAGCCGGCAGGGGGGGAGGAGCCGGCAGGGGGGAGGAGCCGGCAGGGGGGGAGGAGCCGGCAGGGGGGGAGGAGCCGGCAGGAGAGGTGGCGGACATGATGAGTGAGGAGAGGAAGAACTACACATTCGCAGCTTCCACTCCGGAACCACTAACTTCTCGCTGCATCTGCTCAAACAGTTCCAGCTGACGGCTAATTACCCTCCGAAGGGGGAAGAGAGAGAGAGAGAGAGAGAGAGAGAGAGAGAGAGGCCCGGGTGAGGGCTGGGCGGGCCCCAAAGAGGCCTCAGCTTCCACCCCGGCCCTTGCACCCCGGCTCCCCAGCTGTGGCTCAGCAGGACTGGCACCACCTTCCCCTCCCCCCACTCCTCTATCGTCCCCCCGCCCCCCGCGCTGAGCCTCTGCCCCCTTCCTGCTGCCTCCAGCACCTCCCCACCCCCTTTCCCTCTCTCCGCTGCCTCTCCAGTCTCTCTGGTGCCCAGTCTGGGGTTAAGGGCAGACGCCCTGCGCCTCAGGGGCGGGGGGCGGGGAAGGGGGTGCATGGGAGCAGTGAAGAGCCGGCGCGGAGCCCCAGGAATGGCTCACAGTGGCCACGCCGGGAAGACCGTCATTAGAGTCAAGACGATGGTCAAGGCCAAGGGCCGAGGCTCTGGTGGAGGCCACAGGGCCGCAGGCAGCAGGAAGGCAGGGCAGGGCTGTGGGAATGGACAGCGGGCACCGGCGGTGGCCCAGGACCCGGGGTTCCGCACGAGGCTCAGGCACTGCCGCCGGGGACGCGGGCACGGCCAGGCAGGGGCTGCGGGCGGTGCTCCCGGGTCCCGGGCAGCCGCAGCCCACACAGCAGGACAGGCGGGTTCCAACCGAAGGATGAGGGTCCTGGGACCTCATTCCACTTGGGAATTTCTCCCGTCGGGTGCCTTCCCTCAGGGGGCCAAGAGGAAGGCCCGCGCCCTGGACCACCTGGGAGACCACCTGCAGCTGCCCCTCGGGGTCCTGGGCGGCTCCCCGAGGAGGCGCCATGGCTCTCCCCGGGGCAGCGGCCGAAGAGGGAGGCTCGTCCACGGCAGGAGGACTAAGCTGGGCCAGCAGCCGTCCGGGCCTGTTCCCAGAGCCGAGGCGGTCCCACGGGTGGGGAGGCGGGGCTCCGCGGCCGGGTCTGGCCGTCAGGGGTTTGGTGAAGAGCTGTGTCAACTTCCACTTCACCCCGCGCCCGCCCGCCCGCTGCTGGGGTTCCTATTTTAAGCCTCGAGAGTCCGTGGGAATCAGTACAATGACCCGAACATGGCACCCGCCACCGGCACCCTCCCGGCCTCACAGGGAGCCTCTGTGCTGGCATCACCAGCTGCCGCTTCCCGCCCCATCCCAGCCCCGGTCACCAGGTCGCCCGGGAGGCGTTGTTTTGGCGAGGCTGTGCCCCTCCGCAGATACGGCCCCGGGGCGGCAGGGCGCTGGGCTGGAGGGCGGAGCGGTGAGAGCCCGCGTCCCGGCTGGGACAGAACCGAGAGGAAGCGTGGACGGAGGTCGGGCCCACAGGACGGGGCGGGCAGGGACCCCGTGCGGCCCGGAGGGCTCTGGGATCTGGCGCTGCCCACTGCCGAGACCAGGGCCAGTCCCGAGCGCTGGCAGGTGCCCACCCCCCCCCTCCGCCCCAGTTGGCCTCCTTCTGCCACTCAGCCCGGTCCTCTCCCAGCTCCCGCCTGGTCTCTGCCCTCGGGCTTCTCAGGAGCCACCCCTGCCCGCCCTGCGGCCACGCCCAGGGCAAGGCCAGCGCCCTGCGCGGCCAGGCGTGCTGCCCAAGTGACCACCTGGGTCTGAGTGTCCACCCGCACCCCGCACTCCCGGCCACCAAGGCAGAGGGACTGCCGGCTGGCGGGGGACAAGATAAGGAGCGCGGGGCCTAATCGCTGTGACCTTTCTTTTTTCTCTGAAAAACACCGGCTTAAAAAGAAAACCTCCTCCGTCATAAATCACCGCCGCCGGAGCGAGGGCACATCCATCTCAGTTCCGGGTGCTGACAGCCGCCCGCCCCGGGGCTTACCAGCCAATCCCGCGGTCCCTCCGGCTGCTGGCTCCCGCCGCACTAAACCTTCTCCCGTCGTGGGAATCCCCTTCTTCCCTCCGGCCCCAGTGCACCTGCCTGCACCTCCAGAAGCTCCGACGCCGCCTCCTCCGAGAAGCCCTCCCTGGTCGCCCCCAGCCCCAGGGATGAGTTTGCTCATGAGAGAACTTGTCCTGTGCCGTCACAAGGTCACAGCAAGGCGACCCGGGGTGGTGGTCATTTCTCCAGGATTGCAGCGTCTGCAAAGGGGCTTCCTGCCCCTCTGACCGGGGTCGGCAGCCTGCCGCCGCCGTCTGTTTTATAAACAGGGCTTTGCTGTCTTGCGGTTCATGGGTACACGCCTCCAAGCCTAAACTACTTATTACTGAAACCCATTTGAGGTTCAGAGATGGCCCCCGACAGCAGGTGCTGGAGGCGGGCGGCTGGAACCAGGCTCGGCCGCCCAGTGCCCTCCTCTGGGGGCTGTCCGTGCCTCTGAAGACAGGCGGCCGGAGACCGGACACCCGGGCGGAAGCGTGGTCATGCAGCGGGGCCACCATGCCCACTCAGCAGGCCCAGCCCCCCCAAAGCCCACCTCCTCTGCCTCCCCCCCCACGTCCGGTTCCCGGACCCCGGCTCGCCGAGGAAAAAGGCCCCTCAGCCCTGAGCGTCCCAGCCACCCGGAACCTCCCAGGCTGGGGACTCATCCGGGGACACTGAAGGAGGAGTGCCCGGCCCGGCACCACCTACAGCCACAGCTCCACGGGCCCCTGGCAGCACCCACAGCCGCCCAGCACCGGGACGGACGCCCGCAGGAAGCCTGCCCGTCACCTGCCAGGCCGCCCGCGAGGCCACCGTCCCACGGGGCGGGCCTCCAGAGCAGCATTGCCTGCCAGCGCTGCCGATCAGGGCTGGGACAGTGACAAAAACCTCCAACTGCACCAACCAGGGTGCGCGCCGACCGTGGCTGAGTGTCTGCGGGGCTCCCACTGCCTGGGCTCCCGCAGCCACCCACCCGCAGGCTCCTGGGCCTACCGTGTGCTCTGCACAGCGGGTCGCCGTGGGAGGAGAGGCGGAGCACACAGTAGGCCCACACCAGAGGCAGACACTGGCGTATGGCTAGTAACCCTTCACTCACTCATCTACTCCCTGAGCACCTACTGTGTGCGACACCAGGGAGAGGAGAAGGCGGGCGCGGGCCCTGCCTGTGGAGCTCCCTGACCACAGGGGAGTCTGGGAGAGAGCGAACAGCAGACCTGCTGGTGAAGCCACGCCCAGGGCTGCGCAGCGAGGGGCAGATGCCGGAGCCGCTCTGGGGTCTGGCCCAGGGGCAGGGGCAGGGGGAACAGCATGGAGCCAGTGGAGCAGCAGGTGCGAACGCCCCAGGAAGGCAGGAAGTGCTCCGGCTCCTGGGGGTGGGGGGTGGCGGGGGCCTGTGGGGGCGGCGGGCGGCTGCGGGGGTGCTGGGAGCCTGCAGGTGGGCGGCTGCGGGAGGCTGTCTTCATTCCAGGAGCAGCGCGGAGCCTCTGCGTGTCTGGTTTTGCTGTTGTGTTTTCGTGTTTCGTGTTTTATTTTTTGGAGGATGGTGCGATCAGCCTCACAGCGTGAAGTGTGAGAGCTATTTTGGGGGTGAAATTGACAAGACAACGTGGTGAGAGGTGGGAGGGATCCCAGACTTCAGGCTGGGAGGGAGGGGGGCCCTTCCATGCCGGGGAAGGGACTGCAGAGGGGGGAGGGGGCCAGGAGGGCAGCTTTGACCCGAACTGAAGGGCCCACACTCTCCCGCTCTGGGGCTGAGTGGGAGTTCTGCAGGATGCGAGTCTCTTGGAGGCTCCCTTGGGGCACCCCAACCTCAGGGGGCCCAGCACCCGCCGCCACCCTGATCTGCGGGGCCTCCCTCGGGGGTCCCAAAGCTCCTAGGGGGACGGGACCACCCCATCCTGGCCCCTCCTGACACCCCGCCCAGGGGCCAGGGGACAAAGTGCAGGGGACACAGCTGTCAGGGGGACAGTCCTCAGCGAAGCTGCCCTGGGGGGGGGGGGCGCGTCAGGACAATCACAGGCATTTTGCCTGGATCTATTTGCTGGAATTTTCTTAAATGCCTGGAACTGGGGCCTTTATGAAGTCGGCTTGCATATTCATGCAAATCATATGCAAATCACACCGCCCCCAGATCAGCTGGAGGGAAATGTGCCTGCCTCTTCCTTCCTCTCCCAGGGGCGGGGGGCGGGGGCCCCCACTTCACGGGCAGGAGAGACCTGGCGTGGGCTGCACACAGGTCGGGTGGGGAAACCGAGTCTGGAGGGGGGGACGGCTGTGTCCAGCAGAGCTGGGTGGGAAGCCCGGCCTGGGCCTCTGCTCCCTCCTCCCTCCTCCCTCTTCCCTCCCCCCTCCCGCCTGGCAGGGCGCCGAGCAGGGGCTGCCTGCACATCACACTTCCATGCCTCCGCGAAGAAACAGTAATATTTTCTCTTACATTTACTCCCGAGGGACACCGCCAGCAACACAGTCCCCAAGGCAGCCAGCTCCCAAAGAGGGCCCCACAGGACGCCTGGCACCAGGGCCTCCTCAGCCCCGCCGGGACCGCAGCGCCGCTGGTCACCGCGGCGGCCACCCGCACGCCCTCCTCCCCGCCCCCACGCGGCTGTGCAGGGCGCTGCCGGCAGAAGAGGCGCCTCCCTCCGGGCCGTTGGGATGTGCTGGCCCCACGGCTCCAGAGCGGGGTGGGGGTCGCCGTGGAGGCCCAGGCTCCCGGGGAGGCCGAGGCAGGTTGATGGAAAGTGAGGTTCAAGGAGGGTGTGACCTCGGACCCTGGCGGGTGGGGAGGGGGAGCCCCGGGCCCCTGGCAGGTGAGGGGAGCAGGCAGGTGGAGGGAGGGGAGTGGGGGCCCAGGAGCTGAGAGATCCCTGCAGCTCAGCGCTGGCCTGGAAGCAGGACACTCTCGGCAGAAACAACAGGGACAGACATACACACACACACACACACACTCACACACACACACACAGCATCACACTCACACACACACACTCACATTCACATACACACACTCACACACACACATATGCACACTCACACACACACATATGCACACTCACACACACACACACAGCATCACACTCACACACACATATACACACACACACACTCACACACACACACTCACATTCACATACACACACTCACACACACACATATGCACACTCACACACACACACAGCATCACACTCACACACACACACACAGCATCACACTCACACACACACACTCACATTCACATACACACACTCACACACACACATATGCACACTCACACACACACACAGCATCACACTCACACACACACACACAGCATCACACTCACACACACATATACACACACACACTCACACTCACACACACACACTCACATTCACATACACACACTCACACACACTCGCACACTCACACACACACACTCACACACGGCAGCGGTGGCCCGGTCCCCATGGACATCTCTCCTGCATCCATGCCAGGGATCTGCCTCAGATCCGCCCCGCCCGAGGCCTCCTGGCAGCCATCCACACGGGGCTGCCTGACGACGGGGCCAGGGGCGCAACAGCCTCCTCCCTCCCGCCCAGGGCCTCAGCCCCTCCTGCCCCGTGTGTGCACTGGTCCCTGGGCATGGTCTCCATGGGGAGAGCCCCGGGGGGAGGGGGGGAACAGCACGGGCAGGAGGAGGGGGACCCAGACAGCCTCACCCAGGGGAGAGGGAGCAGGTGAGGCTCCTGTGTGGTCCCTGTGGTCCGCCTGTGCCCACCTGTGCCCCTGTACACCTGTGTCCACTGTGTCCGCCTGTGTCCCTGTGTACACCTGTGTCCCCTGTGTACACCTGTGTCCACTGTGTACACCTGTGTCCCCTGTGTACACCTGTGTCCACTGTGTACACCTGTGTCCACTGTGTACACCTGTGTCCCTGTGCCCACCTGTGCCCCTGTACACCTGTGTCCACTGTGTACACCTGTGTCCCCTGTGCCCACCTGTGCCCCTGTACACCTGTGTCCACTGTGTACACCTGTGCCCCTGTACACATGTGTCCATCTGTGTCCCCTGTGTCCCTGTGCCCACCTGTGTCCCTGTGTACACCTGTGTCCCGTGTCCACCTGTGTCCATCTGTGTCCCCTGTGTCCCGGTGTCCGCCTGTGTCCCTGTGTCTGCCTGTGTCCCCTGTGTCCATGCGTGTCCACCCGTGTCCGCCTGTGTCCCCTGTGTCCATGGAGAAGGCTCCCAACAAGGGTAGCGCCTCCCCCAGACAAGGAGGGCCATTGCCCGGGACAGTGAGCCCGGCCTCTGAGGAGGCGGGGCCAAGGAGGGGGAACTGCGGCTGAGAAGGATGCCTGCGGCCCCCGAGGAGTGGTCAGGGCAAGTTCTCCACATCATTTCTAAAAGCGTTTGTGCCGATTCCAGAGAGGACGGGAGGGAGAGAGAGACACCCATGATGAGAGAGTGATGGACCGGCTGCCTCCGCACGCCCCCCGGGCATGGAGTCTGAAACGCGGCCTGCGCCTGCCCTCCGGTCCACAGGTCCATGCTCAGCCCCCGGCCCCGCTGGCGGCGGTGTGTGTGCGTTACCCGTCACATGGCCGCTCCGTGCGGGGTGCGCGCCTGCACGCTGCCCACTCAGCAGCAGAAAGGGGGACGGCTCCTCAGAACGGGGGTCGGCCGAGGGCTGAGGTGCCACCCGGGGTGCAGACCCCCACTCCGACCGGAGAGGCCCCGTCGGCCCCGGTCCAGGCTGCGGCCCTCCTGGCGGACGGGGCGGACGGCCCTCCACACGACCCGCGGCTGTGCCCGAGGGGGAGCCCTGGCCGGGGGCACACGCAGCCCACGGGCGTGTCACCCCCTCCAGCCTCCCTTCCTTCCCCCACCCAGCCCCGAAAGCTCCCCGCGGGCGGGAGCCCTGACTCACGGGGGGATAGGGCGCCGAGAGCACGACAGAGCGGCGGGTCCGGGATGAGTCGCAGGCGCCCGGAATAGAGCCGCTCCCGCGCGCGCAGTCACAGCTGAGTCACAGGCAGGTGGCAGCCGGGATCGGGGCCCGCGCCCTCGTTTCTGGGTGAGGCAGCAGGACAGATGGCTGGCCCGCCGTGAGCCTGCTCCGTCCGACCCCACAGGGACCTGCTGGCACCCGCGGGGTGAAGGAGCCGTGCGCCCCGCACACTGCCCCGGGCGCTGCTGGCTCACGCCCGTTTGAGCCGCGGGAAACGGAGGCTCAGACAGGCTGGGAAGGGGCGGGCTGCCCGGCTCTGGGTCTGCGCCCGGAGCCGCTCCGGCTTCCTGAGGGCTGAGGCAGGGCCGCTCCTTCAGCAAACGTGAGCGCGGAGCACCTGCTGTGTGTGGGCATGCGGACAGGCGTGTGGCAGACGGAGTCCCCGTCGTGTGTAATTACAGGCACTGGGGACCCTCAGACGCCACTGAACACGGCGCCACGGATTCCTGTTCTACCTCCTCCAGGGCGCACTGCCGTCCCCACAGAGGCCGCGGCTGCTGCCGTCCGCCGGGGTCCATGGAGAGCCTTCGTGGCAGCGAGTCCCGGTCCCACCCCAAGCGCTGGCCGCCGAGACCCCCGTGGCCAACAGGGCGTGGGCAGCGCCAGCCCTGAGCCCGCGTCTCGGCGCCCACAGGCTGGTGCTGCCCGTTTTTCACAGACCCTGCTGCCCGCTGCCCAGCCACCACGGGGGAGAGGGAGAGCCCACTCAGCAAGTTCCGGCCGAGGTCCAGCAAGCGGGGGCCAGCCAGACCGGTGCAGCCCCCCATGTCCCACGGGGCGGCCTGGCCCCTCCGTCCACAGCGCCTGTGTGCGGGGGGACTGTCCACAGAGCTGGAGGATGAGGGGGCAGCAAGGCCGCCCTCCCCCCGTGTGTTCTGTCCACTGGGGGGCCGGGGCCTGACTCACCCGCTGGTTCGCATCCTCCAGGCCCACAGCCTCGTCACGCCCACCCTCCCAGCTGGCGCCTCTCCCTCTGGCGGGAAGGAGGAGAAAGGAGCTGCCAACGCCCCCGGCCCCGGCCTGCCGTTCCTCTCCGGAGCTCTGACTCATTTCTCCTTCCTGGTAACTGAGTTCAGATAATTTGCGAGACGCTCAACCAATGCATCACGGTTCTCGCAAAGCCGAGCCGTCTGGGAGCCGCTCCACAGAGGGGAACAGGCCCAGGGCCCCCAGCACAGGCCGTGGGCCCGGCCGGACCAGGCCCTGAGCCCCGGCGCCTCGGCTTGCCCATCTCTAGAATGGGCGCACCAGGGTCTAATGAGACAGGAGGCGGGCTCCCCTCCTGCTGGGGTGTCTGATCCAGCCGCGTCTATGGGGGTCTTGTCTCCAGCCAAGCCCTCTCTTCTGGGGTCCAGACTGGACATCCAGCTCCCAGGGGTCCCACGGGCACCTGACACTCAGCTTGTCCTAGACCAGCTGGCCACCGGCCGGGGCTGGGCCTCCGGGGGTAGAGAGACTCAGCACACAGCCAGGCCACCTGGTGGGCCCTGGCTCAGCCATCAGACTGCCTGGGTGCAGATCGGGGATCCCTGGCCTTCTAGCTGTGTGGCCTCGGGCACCTGTGTAAACCTCTCTGTGCCCGGGTTTCTGAATTACAGCTGCTTTGAAAGGGGGTCGTTAAGTGAAATGAGCTAATTCACAGAAGGCACTCCCGCGGCCCGGTGAGGGCTGGCGTGAGCTCTAGCCCGCCCACTGGAGCTCCTGGCAGGGCTGGGGGCTGTCCAGGGCACCCACCCGGCTGGGGGAGGTCTTCTCTCTCCCTGTGGCCCTGGGTCCAAGCTCACCGCCTTGGAGTGGGGGGCACTCGACGTGCAGTGAGAGACGCCGAGGGAGGCCCGGGCACATGGCGCTGAGAAGCCAGCTCCGTCCCCCACCCACTGGGCCCTGCACCTTCCTGGCCGTGGCCGAGGCGCCCGCACGCCTCCCCAGGCTGGGCCGCTCAGCCTCCCGCCGGACCGGCTCTGCAGCCTGGCTGCCCTCGGCCGTGCGGCACCAGCTCTTCCTGCTCCGGGTGCCCAGTGCCTGGGTGCTGGCTCCCTGCACCCTGGGCCCTGCCTGGGACCCCGGCTCCCACACCTCCCGGGTGGGGGGCAGGCTGAGACCCCGCAGCAGGAGGGGCTGGGACCCAGCCTGACACCCGAGCCGCTGTGGAGCACGGGGGACTGCCCCGCCCCACGCGGGCCTGGCGGACCTCTCTACCGGGTCTCACACTGCGCACTGTGACGTCCGCTGAGCAGCGAGCAGCCTTCACTTATTCAGCTTGTCAGCCGCCATCTGCCGCCCCGCCGCCGCCGAGCGTCAGGGGTTCTGGGAGCGAGAGCCGGCCTCTCCGCGCCCGGGCTGGCTCTCCTCCAGGGCGGGCAGCCAGCGGATGCTGGCAGGGAAGGGGGCGCGCCGGGTGGGGCAGGGGGCGGGCCCTAGCTGATGGCACAGGCGGGCGGGAGAGCCGCCTGGGCATGAGGGACAGGCGGGTGCTGGCAGGGAGCTCCCAGCCCCTGGACAGCGCTGGCCAGGTGTTAGCTCTGGGCCACCTCCTGGGAGGGGCCGTGGTGGGTGGGGGGCGCTGTCTGACCACGCCTGTCCCATCCGCGCTGCCCCTGTGCTGGTCCTGTGCCTCCAGGGAGCCGCCGAGGACCCGCGACGAGCAGGTGCCGTTGGCACACACTGGCCACAAGTGGCCAGAGGCTGCCCCCTGACCACAGTGCCCCGGCCTGGGGTCCCCTTCTCCGCTTGTCCTCGCACACACACTGCCATTCAGGCCCAGGAGCGGGGCAGCCCCCCCCCCTCCCGTAGCCTGGAGGCTGGCCCTCGGCCCCAAGTCCCTGTGCCCGGTGACCCGGATGGAGCGTGGGCATCCACAGCATCTCCACTCCTGGACAAGACCTAGCGTGGCTGCACACTCGCCCAACCCTGGCTGCCTCCAGCTCCTGCCTCCTCCGGGCTGCCGGCCTGTCCATTGCTCTGTCCGCGGTGCCGGCCTGCCCATCGCTCTGTCCGCGGTGCCGGCCTGCCCATCGCTCTGTCCGCGGTGCCGGCCTGCCCATCGCTCTGTCCGCGGTGCCGGCCTGCCCATCGCTCTGTCCGCGGTGCCGGCCTGCCCATTGCTCTGTCCGCGGTGCCGGCCTGCCCATTGCTCTGTCCGCGGTGCCGGCCTGCCCATTGCTCTGTCCGCGGTGCCGGCCTGCCCATTGCTCTGTCCGCGGTGCCGGCCTGCCCATTGCTCTGTCCGCGGTGCCGGCCTGCCCATTGCTCTGTCCGCGGTGCCGGCCTGCCCATTGCTCTGTCCGCGGTGCCGGCCTGCCCATTGCTCTGTCCGCGGTGCCGGCCTGTCCATTGCTCTGTCCGCGGTGCCGGCCTGGCCATTGCTCTGTCCGCGGTGCCGGCCAGCCTCCGCCCACCTGACTGCGAGGGACAGACCTAGTGCCTGCATGCTGGTTCCACACCCGGGCTCCCCCGGGGGCGGTCCTTGCCACCCTGCCCGGGCCCGGCCGCCACAGGCCCCGAGTCGGTGCCGCCCCTCCTGCTGCCCCTCGTCCGCCCGCCGGGCCTGGCTCCTCCTCGCGCCAGGAGAGCGGCGTGCCCGGGAACGACGGGTAACACCACGCCATGAAGGGCGGAACGGCTGCCTCCGTGCGGGAGAGGAAGGAGGCTGCCAGGCGAGGGGCTGGCCGCGGGCCGTGGTTAAGCGAGCGGCAGCCCACACGCGGCGGCAGAAGGAGCCAGGAGATGATTGCTTACAAAACGTACCAATTACCGCCGGGCCTGCGGGCTCGCCCCGCCGCGGGCAAATAAACACATCGGCTGCCAGCCTGTGCCAGCCCCGGGCTTGGCGGGGCCCCAGGGACTGGCAGCGCCGATGGCCGGCCTGGGAGAGCCACCCGGGGCTTCAGAGGCCCGGTCGGTCCCCGAGCGCCCGGCAGCCGATTGGCAGTGAGCTGGTGCCGGCGGCAGTGCCGCCCGGGCGGTGCTCAGGCCGGGACACGGGGAATTCCGGCCGGGCAGCCGCAGGGACCCCCCAAAGGAGACCGCACACGTGACGGGCACTTGGGGCTGCTCAGGGCCGCTCCGGGCTCTCCGTGGCCACCGGCTGTGCTCCACGCGGAGGTGCGTGCACGTGTGTGTGCACCTGCATGTGTGTGTGCGGGTCTATGGGTCTGTGTCTGTGTGTACTCGCATGTAGGTGCCACGCCAATGTGTTTGCATGTGTGTGTCTGTGCGTGCGCCTGTGGGTGGGGTGTGTGTCCAGCACATTTTCAGCACCACTGGTCCCAGCCTGGGAGAGTGGGCTGGGGAGGAAGGTGCTGGTGAAATCAGGAGCCCCCTTGAGGGCAGGGCTGGGCCTTCGCCCGGTCACACCTGGAGGAAGGTGACCAGACGAGGCTCACCACGGAGAGCCGGGGCGGGGCCGTGTGGGGGCTCCGGGGGCAGCGCCAGGGGCAGGGAGAGGAGGTGGCTCGGCTCAGTCTAAGGGAAGACCGGCTCAGGGTCAGCAATCTGTGAGGACGTGGAGGTCTGTGAGGGGTGAGCCTCCTGGCCCGGAGAACTGGGCGCAGATCTCCTCTGGGGGCCCTCGTTGGGACACGGGCTCCTCCCTGGTGGGGGACCGGAGCAGCGGAGGCGGCTGGAAGGGGAGGAGCAGGGCCCTGACTCACACACACACCTGTCTCCCCTCCCGCCCCCCCGCCCCGCCAGGCCCAGCTGCAGCCAGGGAGCCTCCTCACGCTCAGACACTGTCCGCGCTCAGGCACAGGAAGCTCCCTGTGATGGCGCTAGAGCGAGGTCCACAGCCACCCCGACCCTGCGCTGCCGCCATCGTCTCTGGCCACACCCTCTCGAGTCCCGTTCCCTAACGCAGACTCCCGCGTGGGCCCCTCTCACCGGAAGGACCGCCGTGGACCAGCCCCCCCTCCCCGCTGTGGCCCCAGCCCCACCCCCGTGGCCCCAGCACAAGCCCCGGAAGCTGGAGGCTGCCCGCACCTCATCCCAGGGGATCGTAGAGCCCACAGCGCAGGGGACAGAGCAAGGCAGGGACAGCGGCAAGGCCAGCTCCTGGGGCAGCACCACGTGCACGCAGCCGCGTCCGACCCGTCTGACAGGAAGGGAGACGAGGCCAGAGGCAGCGGCACAAACACAACAGTGACGGGGCAGGCCCGTCGTTCACCGTGAGCCAGCGAACACCTCCGGGGCCGGGCACCGCACTGGCACAGCCTGGCACAGCCTGGCACCGACTCACATGGGCCAGCGGTGCCGGCGCCCAGGGCCCCAGGGCAGTGCGCTCACATCCGGCCCAAGGGCTTTATCTCCCCGCGGCAGCCTGTGGCTCCCGCGCCAGCCAGCTCCCGCCGCCCCCGCCCCGCCCGGCCGAGGATGGACTCAGCGTGGGGAGGGGCTGCGGTGGGCGCTGGCACGGACACGCATCTTGTCTGACTGCTCTTGGCACCCCGACAGTGAACGCCAGGCTGAATGATGAATGAGCTGTTCCCGGGGATAACGGGAGAGCAGCGCCCCCTGCACGTGGGTCCTACAGCATGAGGGCGCAGGGCGAGGGCAGGGGCCTCGGCCGGGGTCAGAGGGACCCAGGAGGTAAAGCCCCCACGGATGCTCGGTCATCGCAGAACCCCCGTGAGCCTGCGAAGGAGCCGCATTCTCACCCTCACTCTCCATCTGAGCCTCGGAGCTGTGAGGGCCGTGCCCGGGCCAGGGTGTGGCTCACCAGGGTCCGAGTCCTCGCCTTCCTGCCTCTGAGCGGTCCTCCTCCCCAGGTCCCCACGGGAGCTCAGTGCTGCCCCCCAGAGGGCTCTGCAGGCAGTGACGTGGGGTCCTGCGCTTCGTATCAGTTAGCTGCTGCGGGCGTAACCACCTCCCAAACGCAGGCGCTTCAGAGACGGTCGCCCATCTGCCCCCGAGGCCGTGGGGGGCCCTGGGCACAGGCCCAGCGACGTGGTTCCTGCCTGCCCCGCACGACGCCAGCCGGGCTCCCTGTGCCGGGGCGCTCCCGGCCTCACACCCATGGCGGCGTCTGGCTGCGGTCCCAGGGTCACGGGGGCCCCGGGCCGCGTGTCACTCACCCGGTGGCAGTGCCTGGTCCCCAAGGGCTGGAGGCGGGGCACATGCCGATGGTCAGGCCCTCGGCTAGCCTCGCCTGCTCTGCACCAGCAGCTGAAGCAGCCGGGCCAGAGGCCAGGAGGCAGGAGTGCCGGGCCCGCGGGGCCTCCCAGCCCAGGAGGCCCCCGCCACCTGCGTGGGCCGGGTCACCTGGGAAGCCTCCCTGCCGCCGTCAGCCGGGACGCCGTCCACACCAAATCCGGGCGGGACGCCGCCCCGGAGCCACAGCCCAGGACTGTGCAGGCGTGGTCCCGGGGCCGTGGCAATCCTGGGGCCAGCCTGGAGGCAGCGGGCAGGCTGGGCGGCGAGCAACAGGTGGGGCCCCGGCGCAGGGTCCGGGGGAGGGGCCGCTTCCTGCTGGGCCTCTTCCTTTCTCTCCCTTCCACGCTGATTTCCGCCTCAATCTGGGTAATTGCTCGCTACTCAGCACCGCTTCTTCCCTTCATTCAGGGGGGAGAGCATCCTAGCCACTGGGAGGAAACTCTTTCAGACTCCGCACAGCTGCTCTCTGCAGGCGGGCGGGCGGCGAGGATAGCTCAAGGTCAGGCGGACTTTCTCCCCTGAGAGAAGCCGGCCCTTCTCGCCCACCCGGGCCCTTTAAGACGTTTGATGCCAGACTCACCTGCGGGCGGTCACGGCCAGGCCTCCATGTGGGAGGAGAGGAGCCTGGGTCCCAGAGCGGCCGCCGGGCCTGGCTGGTCAGCACCCCACGGTGTGCGCCACCTGCAGCCCCCAGGCCGTGGGACCAGCATCGCCCCGTGTGACCCGCGTGGAAACCAGTCCCACAGGCGGGGCTTCCCGGGGCCTGGTGCGTGGCGCGGGCAGAGCTGGGCGGCGGCCCAGTGGAGTCCGGGCCACGTCCCACGGTCACGCCCTCTGCTGCTCTGCCCCTCGAGGACCCAGGCACCACCTCCCGTGAAGCAACAGAGGCTCAGTCACCAGCCGGACTCAACCTCCCCAAAGTGCCAAACGCCAGAGCAGCCAGCATGATCCATCCCCCATCCACCCATCCACCCACCCACCCATCCATTCATCCATCCAACCACCCATCCACCCACTCACCCATCTATCCACCCACCCATCCACCCACCCATCCACCCACCCATCCACCCACCCACCCACCCATCCATCCACCCACCCACCCATCCATCTACCCATCCATCCACCCACCCACCCACCCATCCATCCACCCCCCCACCCATCCATTCATCCATCCAACCACCCATCCATCCACTCACCCATCTATCCACCCACCTATCCACCCACCCATCCACCCACCCACCCACCCATCCATCCACCCACCCACCCATCCATCTACCCATCCATCCACCCATCCACCCATCCACCCATCCATTCACCCATCCATACATCCATCTATCCACCCACCCATCCATACATCCATCCACCCACCCATCCATCCACCCACCCATCCATTCACCCATCCATTCACCCATCCATACATCCATCCACCCACCCATCCATTCAGCCAGCCAGCCAGCCAGCCACCTATTCATTTTTATTAATCCTCACCTGATAGTATTTTTCCCATTGATTTTGGGTTTTTTTAGAGAGAATGGAAGGGAAGGGAGGGAATGGAGGGAGGGAGAGAGAGAGACACATCCATTGGTTGCCTCCCGCGCACCCCGACAGGGACGGTACACCCAGATACATGCCTTTGATTGGAATCGAATCTGAAAGCCTTGGGCTCAAGGCCGGGCAGTCACTGGGCCTATGAACCTGCCAGGAGCTTACAAGACGTGGACGCGGCGTTGGAGTGGAGGTGCCTGTGACAAACACCCACGTCGGCAGCTGCAAAGAGGGTCACATCGGCCCATCCGCCCTCCACGCGGGCAGCGGTGGTGGTTTTCACTGTCTCCCCGCCTCCCCGCCCCCCCCCCGCCCCCAAAGAAGCTCCCCGCGCCCCCAGGAGGCCCCGCCCGGCCGGCTCCAGGAGGCCCCTGTGCCTCTGTGATTAGAACCGGAGAGGGATGAAGGCAGTTAATTCTTTAGCGTAGACTGTTCTTTGTCTCCCCTTCGGCGCCTCCGAGGGCGGTGGACTGTCTGCCTCTGTGAACAGGGACCCGCGATAACACAGCAGCGGTGGGTCCTCGCAGATAGCGGGATTAATTCTGCGTTAATTAGAGCCGTTCCCGAGCCTGGCCTCCAGCGGGGGGCACAGCCGTGCAGGGGCTGGGCCCAGCTCCTTCCCAGCCTGGGCGTCCGAAAGGCGGGGGTAGGGGGGGCACCTGCCCTCCAAGGCTCCCCTCCAGCTCGCAGCCCAGAGCGGGCCCCCCCCCAGGAGTCTCCCCACCGCCTCCCGGGCCGCAGAGGTGAGGGGTGGGGGAGTTGGGGGCCGTGCTGCTTCCCAGCCCAGGCCCCTCCTCCATCCACGAGGCGTCGAGCCCACGCGTGTGTGTGCCTGCACGAGTGGCAGGAGAGCCTCGGCTTCTGTGTGTCTGCATGCCTATGCATGTGTGTGAAAGGTTTGTGCACATGACAGGATGTGCGGGTCCCTGGATTGTGCGTGTGTGCACATGTGCAAGCGTGTGTGTGTGTGTGTGTGTGTGTGTGTGTGTGTATGCGCACGCGCGCCTGCCTTGGGAGGGGGAGCTTCCCCTGGGAGGCCAGAGCAGCGGCCGACGGTCTGGGCCCAGCAAAGAGGGAGCCGCCGGGTGGCCACACTGGACATGCCCCTGTGGACCTGCCCACCTCATGTCCACCGGCATCAATCACGCCGCCCAGCCCCCGTGACCCCAGCTGGTCAGAGCCCCACTGTGTGAGACAGACTCTGCGGAGCCTGACCTGCCCAGCCCCTAGCAAGTGGGGTCATCATCCTGATAGGGCAGGGGGAGGGCAGGGGGCAGGGCCAGGGCGGCGGATGGGGGGCAGGGCCAGGAGAGGGTAGGGGGGCAGAGCCGGGGGGGGGAGGGGCAGGCCTGTTCGAAGGGCCTCACTGAATCCTCCCAACCATCTGCAAAGGCGGGACCTCCCTCTCACAGGTGGGTAAACCGAGGCACAGAGCGATCCTGACGGAGCCAGGAAGAGGTCAAGCAGCTCATGGGGGCCTGCTCTGGGGACAGGGGGCAGGTGGCGGGAGACAGCCTGGGAGTGGGAGCTAGAGAGAAGGCCTGGACGCGGGGATGGAGGGCGGACGTGCAGGCAGGAGGAGGCAGGAGCAGGCAGGGCTTAGGTCGGGCTAAGGAGCTGGTGCCCCTGCTGGAGCTCAGGGCACAGGGGAGATGGCACCTCCCGCCTGCACAGCCCTGTGTTTCACAGATGAGGAAACTGCGCCCAGAGAGCCCTCTGACACCCGGGCACAGTGAGCAGGCCCGTTCGAGGGAAAATGCATCATGTGGCCCAACAGCGGATGGAGGGTGGGGGGGTGGGAGGATGGATGCGGAGGTGTGTGTGGGGGGTGGATGGGTGGGGGGGTGATAGGTGGGTAGGAGATAGACAGATTGACTGATAGATGGGTGGGTGGGTGGGTGAATGGATGGAAGGATAGATGGATGGATGGATGGGTGGATGGGTAGATGAGTAAATGGATGGATAGATGGGTGGATGAATGGATGGATGGTGGGTGGTGGATGGATGCATAATGAATGGGTGAATGAGTGGGTGGATGGGGATAATGGGTGAATGGATACATGGGTGGGTGGATGGAAAAATTGATGGACAGATGGGTGCTGAGTGGATGAATGGTGAGTTTTGGGTGGGTGGATAATGGATGATGGGTGGATGGATGGATGATGGGTGGATGGATGGATGGATGATGGGTGGATGGATGGATGGATGATGGGTGGATGGATGGATGATGGGTGGATGGATGGATGATGGGTGGATGGATGAATGGGTAGATGTATGTATGGATGGATGGATGAATGGATGGATGAATGGATGGATGGATGGGTAGACGGATGGATGGATGGATGGATGGGTGGATGGATGGTGGTAAGTGGTCTCACACATGCCAAGAGCGGCAGCAGCACCTCCCTTGGGGTCAGACCAACAAGTTCGGCTCTGCCCCTCCCTCTGTCACTTGGCCTCTCTCCATCCCTCACCCCTTCCCTTCCCTGGAAGGGACCACAGCACCTGCCGGCAGGTCCCGCCCGGGAAAGCACGGATTACGTACATCAGCATCTGGCACACAGTAGGCGCTTCGGCAGCAGCTCCATCCGCCACCCCATGTGGGTACCAGCTACAGACGCCCTCCGCAGAGCGCCGAGGCCCAGCCCCCCGGCCACCCAGAGGCAGCATCTGCGATGCGCCACCACAGTGTCTGCCCCGTGTTCCTTCCGAGAGGAAGGTTCCAGCAGCTTTGGCGCCGAGGACACCTTGCAGCTGCCTTCAGGCCCATGTCTGGGGCTGCGGGCCACACCTGGAGTTCCTGAAGTGTCTTTCCTTTTGTCTGTCCACCCAATCCCCCACCCCGCCCACGCCACCATCAGGCTGTGGGGTGAGGGTGGCGCCTTTGAAAGCAATCCTGAGAGCCCCCCATCACCTGACCCCCATCACCTGACCCCCATCATCTGCCCCATCATCACCTGCTTAGCCTACGATGAAATTCAGGGCTCGGGATTAGGGCTCAGGGTGTGACCAGGGTCAGGGCTCAGAGTGACCAGGGTCAGGGTCAGTGTGACCAGGGTCAGGGGTCAGAATGAGGCCTAACAGGGTGGAGCCGCGGTCCAGGCCGGCTCTGAGCTGGGTGTCGGCGGTGTGTGCAGAGGGGCTCAGAGAAGCTGCCGTCGCTTTCACAGGAGCCACACTGTCTGCCGGATTGCCCCCACCCCCAGCAGCCGGCTTTGGGGAAGGTGTAATTAACAATCAGGTTGGTTAACAGGAACACGACGCACATAATATTTAAAACATCCAGTGCCTCTAACGCGCTGCCGACATGCACTTGCTCATTAAGCAGGAACTTCTTTATGGCGGCAACACGGCAATGGCTGGCGCGAACCCGCCCGCAACACCATCTGTCCCCCCCCCCACCCCCCCCACCCCCCCCACCCCCCCCCCCCCGCTCCGCAGCAGGCGGGACCTGGAGATGCCACGCGGGCGGCGAGCCGGAGTCCCCGCAGTGCCTGGCCTCTGGGGGTCCCAGTCCCCAGCCCCACACCTCCCACTTCCCCTCATCCCACTGCACCCTGTCTGACCATCAGGAGACAGAAGCCCAGACATCAGCCTGACACCCGCCCGACACCCGCCCGGCACCCGCCCGGCACCCACCTGACACCCATCTTACACCCGCCCGACACCCGCCCGACACCCGCCCGACACCCGCCTGACACCCGCCCGACACCCGCCTGACACCCATCTTACACCCGCCCGACACCCGCCCGACACCCGCCTGACACCCGCCTGACACCCGCCCGACACCCATCTTATACCTGCCTGACACCCGCCTGACACCCATCTTACACCCGCCTGACACCCGCCCGACACCTGCCTGACACCCGCCCGACACCCGCCTGACACCCGCCTGACACCCGCCTGACACCCGCCTGACACCTGCCTGACACCCACCTGACACCCGCCCGACACCCGCCTGACACCCGCCCGACACCCGCCTGACACCCATCTTACACCCGCCTGACACCCGCCTGACACCCATCTTACACCCGCCTGACACCCGCCTGACACCCATCTTACACCCGCCTGACACCCATCTTACACCCATCTTACACCCGCCTGACACCCATCTTACACCTGCCTGACACCCGCCTGACACCCGCCTGACACCCATCTTACACCCGCCTGACACCCATCTTACACCTGCCTGACACCCACCTGACACCCGCCTGACACCCATCTTACACCTGCCTGACACCCATCTTACACCTGCCTGACACCCGCCTGACACCCATCTTACACCTGCCTGACACCCATCTTACACCCGCCTGACACCCATCTTACACCTGCCTGACACCCATCTTACACCTGCCTGACACCCGCCTGACACCCATCTTACACCCGCCTGACACCCACCTGACACCCACCTGACACCCATCTTACACCCGCCTGACACCCATCTTACACCCGCCTGACACCCATCTTACACCCGCCTGACACCCATCTTACACCCGCCTGACACCCATCTTACACCTGCCTGACACCCATCTTACACCTGCCTGACACCCGCCTGACACCCATCTTACACCCGCCTGACACCCATCTTACACCCGCCTGACACCCGCCTGACACCCGCCTGACACCCGCCTGACACCCGCCTGACACCTGCCTGACACCCACCTGACACCCGCCCGACACCCGCCTGACACCCATCTTACACCCGCCTGACACCCATCTTACACCCGCCTGACACCCACCTGACACCCGCCTGACACCCGCCTGACACCCATCTTACACCCGCCTGACACCCATCTTACACCTGCCTGACACCCACCTGACACCCGCCTGACACCCATCTTACACCTGCCTGACACCCACCTGACACCCGCCTGACACCCACCTGACACCCATCTTACACCGCCTGACACCCATCTTACACCCGCCTGACACCCACCTGACACCCGCCTGACACCCGCCTGACACCCACCTGACACCAGTGGGGAACGTGCCCTCGGTGAGGAGTAACAAAAAGAAAAAATGAGAAGACACAGACACAGCGATACAAAGGGGCACGTGCAGAAGCTCCCCTGCCCCCCATCTGTCCTACGCGCCTTGTGAGGCCAGGCCCAGCCCCCCCACCAGCCCCAGGTGGTGCCCCCTCCTGCACTCGCTTTGCCCCAGCCTGGCTCTGTCCCCCCATTTGCGGAGCTCAGATCCCCTGGGGCTCGGCCAGGCCGGGCTCCTCCCGCCCCTTCCGGCGCCAAGGACAGTTTTAGAAAGTGGCACTGACTCCGGCTGCTGTTCCCCAAAGAGGAGGAAGGAGCGGTCCCTGCCCGGCTTCAGGGAAACTCACAGCCACTCGACTGACGGGTGCGCTCTCTCCCCGGAGCTCGGGGGGCCAGCGCCCTCTCCCACGGGCCTGCAGCCCTGCTGGCGGGGACCTGGTCGGCTGGCGCTGCTCCCCCACTTCCGGAAAGCCAGAGCCTTTATTTCTCTCTCTTCCCGGGAATAACGGCTCTTGACATAAACGCCTCCCGCCAGCAATTAGCCATGATGGATGTGGACGGACCGCAGGAGCGAGGAAGTGCGGGGGCGGGGGGGGCACCTCTCAGATGCGGGGATTGGAACAATCGGGTCTTTAAAGCGAGTGAAATGTTTCCCGCGCTCAGCTGGGGGCGGCTGAGACCAGGGCGGCAGGTGATGGTGACAGGGCCGGCATCAGGGGACCGAGGCCCACCCCGGGCACCCCACCTGTCTCGGGCACTCTGAACCTCCGCCAGGCCCACGACCCCGCGGCTGGGGAGGCACGGCCGGTCCCGTGGCCAGTCCCGTGGCGGGAGCCAGTCCCGAGCGGGGCGTGGGCACACGTCCTTTCCAAAAGGGGATGGGGGGCCGAGGGACCCACCAGATTTGGGGCTGGGTGCTCAGACGTGCCCTCTCTCCACCCCCACGCACATGAGCCCCTGGACCTCCGGCCCCCACCTTCCTGGTGGGACCTGCTCTGACCCCTCCCCAGCCCCGTCCGCCCTGAGCCTCTCACTGCCTCCCGGGGCAGGCGGACCGTGTGGGAGGGACGCATGTCCGGCCGTTGGCTCCTCTTCTTCATTTAATTTCAAGGCTCGTTAGCGCTCAGCAATTAAGGGGCCGTGGGAGCCTCCCCGCCCGCCAGCACAGCCCAGCACGGAGGCTGGACTCTGCCAAGAGAAATCACCGCCGGCCGGGGTCAGCCCACTTCACAGACAAGCAGACCGAGGCCTGCAAAGTTCAAGGGCCCCCCCACCCCCCACACTTCTCCCGGCCATCCGAGCGTCTACGTCTCTGCCACCCACACGTCCTCCTCGGCCCGCCTGCGTCCCCAACACGCCGTTACCTGCAGGCCTTCACCGCGGGTCTGCGGGGGGAAGCCTGCGCCTTGGGGCCGGTCTGGTTCCTCGCCTGGAACTCTGCATTGTGGAAAGGTTCTTGGGAGATAGAGATGGCTGCATAGAGATCTACTCTCCTGATACAGCTCTCTGTGAGACTTTTTTTGGCCTGGGAAGGTCTAGGACCCGGATGTAGGTGCTCGAGCAAGGTTTGAGCACTAGGGGGCGCCATAGGCCCAGGAGAGAGGTCTGGGGCAAAGGCAGGAACTGAGATGATGAAATGGTGGTCAGGTGTAGCCTGTATATTTAGACTCCAATTAAGGAATCGGCACTGGCTTCCACTCTCGTTCCTGGGCATGGCCTTCTGGTCCTCGCCGTAATGGCCTGTGACCAGGAGGTAGGTCTGAGCCCCAGACAGAGGTTTGGAACCCGGGAGGGCCTTAGGGCCAGGGAGGGACTTCTGAGTCTCACCATGAAGGTGTGGGCCCCGAATTGAGGTCTGATCTTTGTACAGAGGTCTGGGCCCTGGGACGGGGGGCTGGGTCCCGGCGTAGTGGTGTCCTCCCCGGATTTGAAGTCAGCACCCGAACACAGGTCAGGACCCTGTGGAAGTCTGAGTCCCGCCATGGAAATAGGGGTTCTCCCATGAAGGTCTGAGTCCCAAATACAGGTCTCATTCCCGGAGGGAGGTCTGGGCCCTGTGATGGGGGTCTGGGCTCTGGTAAGGACTCCGGTCGAGATGGAAGTCTGGGCCACAGGATTGACCTCAGAGGGAGATCTGAGTCTCGCCATGCAAATAGGGTCCTCCCGTGAAGGTCTGGGCCCCGAATTAAGGTCTGATACCTAGATGGATGGATGGGCCCCGAGAGGGACATCTGGGTGCCTAGACTGGGGGCTGGGTTTCGGGTTAGTGGTGATGGTCCAAACATTTACGTCAGCGCCCCAGGCACTAGTCAGGGCCCGGTGAAGGTCGAGTGCCGCCATAGAAATAGGTTCTCGCAAAAGGTCTGGGCCCCTAAATGAGGTCTAATCCCTGGATGGAGGTCTGGGGCCTGGGATGGGGTTCTTGGTTTTGGGATAGGGATCTGCCCCCAGCATATAGGTCTGTGTTCCAGGATAGTGGTACAGGCCCCTGGATTGAAGTCAGTGTCCTGGATTTAGTTCAGAGCCCTTAGGGAAGCCATGGAAATAGGGTCCTCCCATGAAGGTCTGGGCCCCGAATTTAGGTCTGATCCCTGGACGGAGGTCAGGGCCCTGAGATGGGGGTCTGGGTGCCTGATTTGAGATCTGAGCTCAGGTAAGGACTTTGGGTCAGCAGGGGAGGACAGTTGTGAGTGATCAGGTCAGCAGGGGAGGACAGTTGTGAGTGATCAGGTCAGCAGGAGAGGGCAGTTGGGAGTGATTAGGTCAGCAGGGGAGGGCAGTTGGGAGTGATCAGGTCAGCAGGGGAGGGCAGTTGGGAGTGATCAGGTCAGCACGGGAGGGCAGTTGGGAGAGACCAGGCCTGCAAGGGAGGGCAGTTAGGACTGACCAGGCCTGCAGGAGAGGGCAGATAGGGGCAATCAGACTGGTGGGGGAGCAGTTAGGCATCAATCAGGCTGCCAGGGGAGTGATTAGGGGGTGATCAGGATGGCAGGCAGAAGCAGTTGGGGGCAATCAGACTGGTAAGGGAGCAGTTAGGCATTAATCAGGCTGCCAGGGGAGTGATAAGGGGGTGATCAGGATGGCAGGCAGAAGCAGTTAGGGGCAATCAGTAAGGAAGGCAGGTGAGCAGTTGGGAGCCAGCAGTCCTGGATTGTGAGAGGGATCCCAGATTGGAGAGGATGCAGGCTGGGCTGAGGGACACACCCCATGCACAAGTTTCATGCACCGGGCCTCTAATATATATATTTTATTTATAATGTCAACCCACAGACTGTAATTACCTGCTTAAGTATTTTGTATATGACCCAAATATCTTGAACTTATACTTATTTTTCAAGATTTTTATTAATTTTTTAGGGAGAGAGGAAGGGAGGCGGGGAGAGAGAAACATCGATGTGAGAGTGAAACAATGATTGGCTGGCTCCGCACCCCCCGCCAGGGACCGAGCCCGACCCAGGCATGTGCTCTGATGGGAATGGAACCAGCAACCTTCCGTGCTGGCGGCGCCCGCCAGTGACCCACACCGGCCAGGGCTCTTGTTCTGAACAGCTTATGCACAGAGGAAGATCGAGTCACAGGACTCATAGAATTTCTTTTTAAAAAAAAAAAATCGTTTTTTTCCTTTGGCAAAAGCACAATTAGCAGGCAATATTAATATTCTGACCAGACAGCAGTCTCTCCAGAGAAGTGCTTCATAAAAAGGACTTCTTGTGATGTAACCATGAATCTGTTACCAATCCTGAAAATGGAGGCGACCGTGCATTTCGAGACCCGTGTGCCGTGCTCACCTCCTGTAGGACGGACGGCCACGCGCCGAAGCACGATGAGCGATCGCGATGCTTGTGGGGCCCCGGATACGGGCATCTGATGTCCTTTCCGGGCGCCGTCACTCCCTCCCCCACACCCACCCACTCCGTTCCCTTGGGTCCTGTCCCTTGTGCCCTCCTGTCTGCCCTCCCTCTGCCTCTCCCTCCCCTCCGCTCCCCCATCCCAAGGTCTCTGACCGGGAGAATGGGGAAGGCTGCCCTGGGAGTCAGACACACAGGAGCCGGCTCCCAGCTGCCCGTGGAGGACCCAAGGCTTCGGTGACCCGGCCCGCGGGTCAGGGCCACACACCCCACCCCAGGGCGGCGGCGAGGGCCCAGAGGAAAGGCACTGGGGGAGCGGGCCACACCCTCCCTGTCCCGGGCCCTCGGCCTCCCAGCCACTGGGCCTGGCCGCCTGGCCGCCTGTTCACGTTGCCCCCGCGCTCCCGTCCCTGAGAGGCCGGCGTCCCCGCCCGCCCGCCGCGGACCAGCCTGGCCAGGGGCCCGGGGGCAGGGCCCAGAGGGTCCGGACGCCTGTCTGTGCAGGGAGGGGTGTCAGCAAAGAGCTCGGGGGCAGGAGAAGCAGAAACATCCTTTATTCCCTTTCTGGGGCCCCAGGACTAGCCCAGCCTGGGGGCCCCCCCGCCAGGGGCGGCGGGCTCGGGCCCCGGGGGCCCCGGGGAGGCGGTGCGGGCGGCGGGGGCGCCAGGAGCAGCAGGCCGGGCCGCGGGCCCTGCGCGTAGCGGAAGGCCAGGCGCTCCAGGCGCTGCTTGCGCAGGGCCGCCTGCGCCGCGTGGTGCAGGGGCCGCAGCAGCGCGGGGGGCGCGGCGCCCGGGCCGCGCAGCAGGAAGTCGAAGCCCGCGCGGTCCCGCGGGTCGTAGAAGAGCGGCCCGCGCGCGGGGTCCGGGCCGGGCGGCCAGGCGTACGGGAAGGGCAGCGTGAAGTCCTCGGTGAGCACGCGGATGGCGAAGTCGTCCTCCTTGCCCAGCGCGCGGTAGGCGCGCCCGATGCCGCGGAAGTGCGCCTCCCACAGCTGCGCGTCGCCGCCGTAGATGTCCGGGAACGGGCACTCCGGGGGCAGCACGGCACCTGCGGGGCCACGGGCATGGGCACGGGGCCGCCTGCAGCGGGCGGAGCCGCCAGCACAGGGAGCAGGGAGGGCGGAGGGGGCGGGCCCCTGGCTGAGCCTGGCCCGTGGAGGGGGTGCCCCTGATGGGACAGCACCCCACCCCGCGGAGGGCAGGCAGCACCCCCACCTCGTGGAGGGCAGACAGCACCCCAACCCCACGGAGGGCAGAGAGCACCCCCACCCCGCGGAGGGCAGACAGCACCCCACCCCGCGGAGGGCAGGCAGCACCCACCCCCACCCCGCGGAGGGCAGGCAGCACCCACCCCCACCCCGCGGAGGGCAGGCAGCACCCACCCCCACCCCGCGGAGGGCAGGCAGCACCCCACCCCGTGGAGGGCAGGCAGCACCCACCCCCACCCCGCGGAGGGCAGGCAGCACCCCACCCCGTGGAGGGCAGGCAGCACCCCACACAGCGGAGGGCAGGCAGCACCCACCCCCACCCCGCGGAGGGCAGGCAGCCCTAGGCGGGGTGGCAGGCTTAATGGTGGAGCATTATCCTAGGAACCAGGAGGTCAGGGTTCGTTCCCGGTCGGGGCACAGGCCTGAGGGCAGGCTCCATCCCGGTGTGGGCGTGCAGGAGGCAACCCATCCGTGATGCTCTCTCCTCACTGATGTTTCCATCTCCCTCGCCCCCTGCCTCCCTGAAGTCGATAAAGATGTGTGTGAGATGTGTGTGTTGTTTGGGGGGAGGTCTGGGCGGCTGCCCAGGCTGGCTGCGTGCAGCCCCCCAGCAGCTCAGGATGCCGGCCCAGCCGCTGACCGTGGAGGGAACCGGAAGGGGGACCAGCCGCCCCGGGGCGGCGGGGGGTTGGAGGGGGAGAAGGCGGAGTGGGTCCTGGGCTGTGCAGAGAACGTCAGGCGGGGCCCGGGAAGGAGGGAGCCAGGACGAGGACAGGGAAGCACTTGCTGGAGGAGGGAGGCTGAGGGGCCAGGCCAGGCCTGGCGGCTGGAAGTGGGGAGGAGCCCGGGGAGAGGGGGCTCCCGGCCTGGGGTGCAGGGTGCGGGCCCGGTGCCAGGGGAGTGGCTCCCCATTGGACGCCCCCCCGGGGGCAGGCTGAAGGAGGCATGTGAGTCTCTCGGTCTGACGTCAGTGAGTGAGTTATGTGGGTCCTTGGGGGCCCGGCAAATCCCGGGACCCCCTCTCCGAAATGGCCTGGGTACGAGCACAGCTCTTCACCCCTGGTCTGGGCCCCTGCGCCCTCACAGCCCTTCTGCAGCCCCAGGTGGCAGCTCTGACCCCGACTCTGGATGGGTGATCCCCTCCCACGTGGCCAAGCGCCTCTGGGCGATCACCCTCACCCCCTGCACAGCGTGCTGGGCACCTGTGTGTGCCAGGCAGGCCCTGGGCAGGTCCAAGGCACTCGGGCAAGGAGCGGGCCGCCCGGTGGGAGTCCGGCCTCCGCCTGTGCGAGCCAGGGGCGGTTTAACCGCCTGCAGCTCAGTCCCTCCTGCCGGAAACGGGGGCATCGGAGGTGCTCTGCCCCCTCCCAGAGAAAAGACAGGGCCGCCTGCCTGAGCGCCCGCCCAGGGTACCTTCCTAGCTCAGCCCCCAGACAGGGAGGGCCAGGGCGGGTGTGTTCAGCACCGCGGACAGCTCCGCGGCCCCGCAGGAGCCTGGGACCCCGGGTGGAGCCAGCCCATTGGGCCACTAGGTGAGCAGCGGGGGGTGCAGGGCTGCCCTCTGTCCGGCCCCCGGCCTGGCTTCACCCTCAGCGCCAGCAGGTGGGGAGGCAGGCAGGGGAGGGGCTGTGAGTGTTGCTGGGGGTGGGGGTGGGAGACAGCTGTGGGGAGGAGGGGAGCTAGTGGAGAGGAGAGGAGTGGAGAGGAGAGGAGAGGAGAGGAGAGGAGAGGAGAGGAGAGGAGAGACCCCCAGTGCATGGGAAGAGGGACACCCCGAGGCAGCCAGGGCAGGGACCCGGGGCCGAGGGGTACTGGCACGCAGGGGTGAGGTGAGAGACACTCGGATGCTGACTGTGTCTTAAAGATGGAAGTGGCAGGCTGTCCTGGTCAGGGTGGGTGGGAGGGGAGAGGGAAGACGCTGTGGTTTTGGGCCTGAGCGCCTGGCAGAACCCAGGCCCGCTTACTGAGGTGGGGGCTGGGTCTCGGCCTCCGTGCAGGGACCTGCGGGCTCCTGGCCAGGCCTCTCCTCTTCGCAGCTCCTGGTTCTTCCCCTGCAGCCCCTCCTCCTGCCCACCCGCTGCAGGCTGGGGGGGGGCAGGGGGGCCAGGGCTCTAACTCGGGAAGATGGGTCCTTCTGACAGGCTGGGGAGGGGGCGCAGAGGCCAGCTGGCTGTGAGCCGGCAGCTGGGGTGGGCTCCGGCTGGGAAGGACCCAGAAGGTGCTATTTTAAAAAAATATATTTGTACTGATTTCAGAGAGGAAGGGAGAGGGAGAGAGGGAGAGAGAAACATCCATGAGGAGAGAGAATCATGGATCGGCTGCCTTCTGCTCGCCCCCACACTGGGGATCAAGCCTGCAACCCAGGCCTGTGCCCTGAGGGGGAGTCAAACCGTGACCTCCTGGTTCCTAGGTGGACACCAGCCAGAGCCAGGCCAGCCGGCGAAAGGTGCCATTTGAAGGCCCGAAGGCAGGTGAAATCACCAAGAGCCCGAGGAAGAAGGAGAGACCAGTCCCTGGAGCGGGTCCCAGGGAGGAGGGGCTGCAGGGGAGCCGCGAGGAGGAGGGGCCGGAGCCAGGAGCCCCGAGGGTCCCTGCCGGAGGAGGCTGAGGCCGGACAGGACCGGCTCAGGTTTAGCTGCTTTGGCGAAGTGCCAGGAAGGCAGGCTGGTCCGAGTGGGACCACGTGGGTGGGAGGCAGGGGGTCACAACCTTTTCGGAGAGCGTGGTGACCAGCAGGGAGAGAAATCGGGAAGCTGAGGGAAGGGGGTGAGGGGACAGGGTGCAGAGCTCTGCTCTTGGTGCCGGGAGGAATAAGATGTCTCGACACGGTGAGGTCAAGGTCATGCAGGGCCTGCGGGAGGCGTGGCCAGGAGGGAGGCGTGGCCGGCGGGGTGTTGGCGTTGGCGGGAGCGGGGAGGGTCATGAGGACAGCCTGCAGGCGGGCCCAGGGGCGGGGGCGGTGCCCACGGTGCCAGGCACCCGCCGAGTCTTCTTCCCGTGGTTTTAGTTCCTCAATGAAAGAGGCAGCCAGCCATGGGGGGTGAGGAGGGAGAGACTGGACAGAGGAGGAATGCACGGGCCTGGCTCAGGGCCAGGCTCAGGGGCTCAGGGGCTCAGGGGCTCAGGGGCTCAGGCTCAGGCTCAGGGGCTCAGGGGCTCAGGGTCAGGCTCAGGGGCTCAGGGGCTCAGGGTCAGGCTCAGGGGCTCAGGGGCTCAGGGTCAGGCTCAGGGGCTCAGGGGCTCAGGGGCTCAGGGGCTCAGGGCTCAGGGTCAGGCTCAGGGGCTCAGGGGCTCAGGGGCTCAGGGGCTCAGGGTCAGGCTCAGGGGCTCAGGGGCTCAGGGCTCAGGGGCTCAGGGGCTCAGGGTCAGGCTCAGGGGCTCAGGGCTCAGGGCTCAGGGGCTCAGGGGCTCAGGGCTCAGGGCTCAGGGGCTCAGGGGCTCAGGGCTCAGGGGCTCAGGGCTCAGGGCTCAGGGGCTCAGGGGCTCAGGGTCAGGCTCAGGGGCTCAGGGGCTCAGGGGCAGGCTCAGGGCCAGGCTCAGGGCCAGGCTCAGGGGCTCAGGGGCTCAGGGCTCAGGGGCTCAGGGGCTCAGGGCCAGGCTCAGGGGCTCAGGGTCAGGCTCAGGGGCTCAGGGCCAGGCTCAGGGCCAGGCTCAGGGGCTCAGGGCCAGGCTCAGGGCCAGGCTCAGGGGCTCAGGGCCAGGCTCAGGGCCAGGCTCAGGGACGGCCCCGGCCCCACAGGCTTTAGTGGGGGAAGGTTCTCCCCATCTGCTCAGCTGTGTGAACCAGGAAAGGAGGAGGCGGGAAGTTGGGGGTTGCCAGGCTGACACAACAGAAAAAGCGAGGGCCAGGGCGGGGGAGGGTGTGCGGGTGTGATGATCACACAGGGGGCTGGCAGGCAGGACGGGGAAGGGGTGGGAACTTGCTAGAAACCCTGGCTCTGGGGAGTGCTGGAGCCCCGCTCAGGAACTGCTGGGAACTCCTGAGAGTTGGAGGGGGGCCAGGACACGGGGGGCTGGGGAGGATGAGGGCCTTTAAGAGGACAGTGTGGGGGGGACACCAATGTGGTGACAGCAGAGACCAGGATCCCAGTCCAAGGAGGAGGCAGGAGGGAGGTAGGATGGGGGGGTGGGGGGGGGCTGGGGAGGATGAGGGCCTTAAAGAGGACAGTGTGGGGGGGACACCAATGTGGTGACAGCAGAGACCAGGATCCCAGTCCAAGGAGGAGGCAGGAGGGAGGTAGGATGGGGGGGGGGGCGGGGGAGGATGAGGGCCTTTAAGAGGACAGTGTGGGGGGGACACCAATGTGGTGACAGCAGAGACCAGGATCCCAGTCCAAGGAGGAGGCGGGAGGGAGGTAGGATGGGGATGGGGGCTGCCCCCGGTAGGGACAGTGGGAGGGGACTTCTGAGGACCAGCTCACAGTGCAGAGAGGGGGTGATTAGGGATGGTGGGTGGGGGGCAGAGGGTGACCTGAGGAGTGCAGAGGCCCCGCCCACAGGGGACATGGGAGGCGGGACTGCTGGCTAGGGGGTGGAGTCCAGGCCCTCAGCCCTGTCTGCTGTGTGGCCTTGGCAGAGCCCCCACCCCCACATGCCACCGGCACCCCGTCCCCCTCCAGCCCTCCCTGCCCGTGCCACACCTGGAGTGGGCGCCGGAGGCGGCAGACTGGCTTTGCTGGGGTCCCCGGGGCAGGGGGAGGCCATGTCAGCAGCCCGGGCAGATTGTTTACCTGCTGCCCAGGAGACGGGGGCGGGGCCTGGGGGGGAAAGAACGTTGCATTTAAAGGGGCCCCACCTGGCGGTGGGCTGGGTGGAAAGGGGAAGGGGGGTCAGCTGGCACCGGCCTCTCCCCCGCTGCCTGCACTCTGGGCCTGGCTAGGAAGCCAGCTTGGGGGGAGGGGGGGCGGGGGGGAAAGGGGGGAAGATCCTTACAATGTATCACCATGTCATGCTTCTCTAAGGTAATTACTTTCCTCGTTGAAAATCCGGTAAAGTGGGTTCAGCCATTTTACAGATGGGGAAACTGAGGCTCAGGAGGGCATTGTTTGTTTGCTGGTTGGACGGAGTCGCACCACTTTGCACACCAACCCCAGGAAGGGGGTTACGGCGACAGGGAGCCCGGCCGGGTGGCTCAGTGGTGGCCTGTGGACCTGTGACCCAGGAGGTCACAGTTCGATTCCCGGTCATGGTTGTGGGCGAGCAGGAGGCAGCCGATCCATGATTCTCTCTCATCACTGATGTTTCTCTCTCTCTCTCCCCCGCTCCCTTCCTCTCTGAAACCAATAAAAATATATTTTAAAAATTAAAAACCACCCAGGAAAACGGTACCCTTCAGGTGTCCAACGGGCCACCCGTGAGAATGGAGTCAGGCAGCCCTCATAGCTGCAAGGGATGCTGGGAAGTGTGCCCGCCCTGGGCAGCAGGTGCCGGCATCAGGGGGGCAGGAGCAGCCCAGGAGCTGCGGGCTCGCTGGGAGCAGTGAGTGGAGAAGGAGCCAGAGTGCGGGCGGGCCCTCCCCGCCTGGTCACAGCCCTCATGCCTCCCCTTCCCCCAGACCCCACCACGGCCCCGTCCCCTCCGGTCTCAGCAGCCCCGCCGCGCGGTTCCCCTCCCTGCCTCCCTGCCTCCCTGCGGGGCAGAGAGGGGTCCAGGCAGAGAGCAAGGAGGACAAGGCCTGTGGGCGGGAGGAGGGTGAGCGAGGAGGGCCCAGCGCTGCCCGCGCTGCAGGATAACCCCTCCTGGTGCCGCCTTGCAGTTATTTTTATTTATTTATTTTTCTTGCAGTTATTTTTAAATCGCATTTCCAGAAAGTGGGAAAGAAGCCTCTTTCCTTGCCTCCCCTCCTCTGTGAACGTTGGGAGGGTGACAGGCGGAGCAGCCCTGACGATGAGGCGCCCGGGCTGGCACCGCCCCCTCCCCAGGCAGCAGACGCACCCAGCAGGGCCCCCGCAGCCCCTCCGCTGCCCCTCACCGGCAGGTCTTCTGTGGGCACCAGCGGAAGGGAACTCCGACCCCCCCTCCGGATGCAGTGTCCGGCGGGGAGACCCCGGCTCTCGGCCAAGGGCCGGGGGCGCCCAGGGCTGGGGGTGGGGGGCGGGCCTGGCCAGGGCCATGAGCAAAGGCCATGGAGAAGACAGGCTGGGAGCCCAGCAGGCGGCGCGGGCGGGCAGCGTGGGGGAGCCCAGCTGGGCCGGCAGCACCCACGGACCCGGGCCGGAACGGAGCAGGCCCCGCAGGCGGGTGCTCGCTGCCACCCACGGAGGCCCAGGGAGAGGAGTGGCCCCGGGGCCCAAGGAGCTGGAGCCGCTGCCACGGCCCAGCGGGCGGAGTGGAGGGGCGGAGAGACGGGGGCGCGGGGGCGGGCTGGGCAGGCCTCTTCGGGGCAGTGCCAGCAGCCTGTGCCGTGGCCCGGCTGCGGCTGAGGGGTGGGGAGTGGGGGTGCGGAGGGACGGCCTGGGCAAAGGTGCGAGGTGGGGGCCCCTGGAGCTCCCCAGACCCTCCGACTCCCCCTGGCAGCGGTGCCCACAGCCCGGTCCACCCTGGACCGGGTCCCTCCCACACACTCCGACCTGCCCTTCCTGGTCAAGCGGGCTGCAGGGCGGGGAGGGTGGCCCCTGAAAGAGCACAGGTCTGTCCTCCTCAGCACCCCGCCTCTGCCTTCCCTCAGCACCCCCCCTCCCGCCTCTGCCTTCCCTCAGCTCCCCCCCTCCTGCCTCTGTCCTCCTCAGCACCCAGCCTCTGCCTTCCCTCAGCACCCCCACTCCCGCCTCTGTCCTCCTCAGCTCCCCCACCTCTGTCCTCCTCAGCACCCAGCCTCTGCCTCCCCTCAGCACCTGCTCCTGCCTCTGTCCTCCTCAGCTCCCCCCCTCCTGCCTCTGTCCTCCTCAGCACCCCGCCTCTGTCTTCCTCAGCACCCACCCCTGTCCTTCCCTCAGCACCCGCCTCTGTCCTCCTCAGCACCCCCTGCCTCTGTCCTCCTCAGCTCCCCCCCTCCTGCCTCTGTCCTCCTCAGCACCCAGCCTCTGCCTCCCCTCAGCACCTGCTCCTGCCTCTGTCCTCCTCAGCTCCCCTGCCAGCAGTCCTGTCTGGGCCCACAGTGCCATCTGCTGGCGGCACAGGAAGGTGCGGGCGAGTGGGCCTGGAGGCCCCAGCAGGCTTGTACCTGGCAGGAAGGGGGGGGGGGGGTTGGCAGGGGGTGGGGGTGGGGGGCAGGCAGAGCAGTGTGAGGTGCTCCTCGGGCCTCACCCTCACCCTGGCCTGGAGTTGGGGGCCTCAGTCTGAACCTGGCTCCACCACTGACTGCCGTGACCTCCAGCCAGTTCCTGCCCGGCTCTCAGCGTCACCCCAACGCAGGCACAGGGGTGAGTGCCCCCCCCCCAGCTCCTGTGAGGTGCCCGGGCGGGGAGCCCACACCCAGCGGGCACTGTTGGTGCCCCTCACTCCCCAGAGGCTCATGGGAGACACTCCGACCCCAACGTGTCCCCCTTCTCAGACATGGCGGGGGCAGGGCAAAGGGCACGAGGGCAGAGCCCACGGAGTGTCCCTCCCAGCCCCTCCTCAGGGGCTGCGTCTGCAGCGACCGCGGCCAGTGTGACGGAGCCGCCCAGAGCCCACTGCGCGGACACGCTGTCGCTCTGGCTGCCGTGTGACCAGGGGCCCCCCTCGGTGCTCCCACGGGCCCCACTCCCACAGGCCTGGGGTCAGGGTCCAGCAGGGCCTCCCTGGCCTCCTCTCAGGGGCCCTCCCAGGCTGCAGGCACGGGGCTGCTCCGTGGACCTCACAGGGCGGCCGAGAGCCGGGGCGGCGGGAGGGGGAGGGCCGGGTCCCAGGCCACGCGGGGGGCACAGGGCCAGGCGGGGTCCCAGCTCTGCCCCTGCAAAGTGCCCTGCACGCTGGACCATTGTGACCTCAGGCTGAGGTCAGAGCTGGCAGAACCGGGAGGGGCGCCCAGAGATAGGGCTGCCCGCCGGCGTGGGGACAGGCCTGTGGGTCCTGCACGCCGCACCCCAAGATGGACGGGCAGCTTTCGGAGACGCAGCGCAGCCGCACCCCCGCTCACAGGACGCCGCCAGCCCTCTCCTCGAGCCCTCGGTCAGCCCCGCCCGGCCAGCCGGGGGGTCAGGGAGGGCCCAGGGCCCCTGGCCCGGGTGCCGGCCTCAGCCTCCTCGGGCCTGAGCTGAGGAGGGATCTGGGAGGTGCGGCCGGCGGCGGCGGGCGGGGGAGGGAGGAGGCCTGAGTTCCGCCTCAGAGCTGCTGGCCGCTGTGAGGCCCGGCCCCCACGCCGCCTCCTGGGACGGGCGGGCAGGCTGCCCTGTGCCCGGCTCCAGCTTCTTTACATAGGCACAGGTTCACTTGGTTTCAGAGAGGAAGGGGAGGGGAGAGAGAATCCCTGATGAGAGAGAGCAGGGATAGGCCGCCTCCTGCACGCCCCCCGCTGGGCGTGGAGCCTGACACCCGGGCGACCAGAATGGAACCCTGAGCTCCTGGGTCAGAGGTCATCTCAGCCCCGGAGGCCCGGAGCCCGCCGGCCGGACAAGCTTCAGCTTCTCCGGGGAACGTTCCTCTGCGGCCTTGGGCCCCCATGTCCTGAGCCGGCCCCGGGGGGAGCCCCACATGCCTCCCCTGCCTCCTGGGCCCCAGCATGGAGGGTGCCCTCCCTGGGACGCAGGGCGGCCCCGCTGCCCGGCCCACCTGGGCGGCTCCGGTCGGGGCCGGTCTGGCCTGGGACTCCCGTGGTCCTGACCCGCCGCCCTGGCCTCCGGTGGGTGTTGGCTCTTCGGCCCTCTGTGTCCGGGCGCTTCTCAGGCGGGACCCCCCCCCACCCCACCCCCGGTCTGCAGCTGTGGGCCTGGGTCCCACGGTCTGTCTGTCCATTATCCATCACGCCGTTCCGGCTACTGCAGAGCGGAGTCTCTGCAGACAGAACAGTTAGGCACCGGCCACCTGAGCCCATGGGGGTTTCGCGGGCTGTTGTGAGCAGAGCCGCTTAAGCGTGGCTGCAGGTTTGGGGTGCGCGCCGAGGTGGGAACGGGCGGAGCGGGTGGTGATGTCTGTCTGACCGCCTTCCACGCTGCCTGGCCCGTTTGCGTCCCACCAGCAGGCAGGCGTCCGGGACCCCGCAGCCCCCGCCCCAGCGCTCCTCTGGCTCCGGGGGTCCCGGTGGCGGCGGTGGGACTGCCCCGGCTTCGCCGTGTTTCTCTCGGGAGATGTCGGCGCCATTGCACGATTGTGTGTGTGTCCGCCGCTGTCTGTCTCCCCGGGGAGTCTGTCGCAGTCTCGGTGCTCGCGTTGCCAGGCTGTTGGTGACCTGTCGGTGGTGTGTTCGTTCCGTGTCGGGTCCGTCCTCATCGGACGTGCGATTGGCCAGCATGTCCTCCCAGCCCGCAGCGTGTCTGCTCGTTCTGTTAACACGTCCTTCCGAAAGCAGGGGGTCTCCACTCTGAGGGGACCGGTTTTATGGGTTTCTTTTTCCTCCTTTTGTGGAGAGTGCTTTCGGCGTCCAAGTAAGACACTTTTCTCTAATCCAAGATCATGAAGATTTTCTTTTAAACGTTTCAGAATGTCAGGTTTGATTTGTAGGTCTGTGATCTATTTTTGTTTAAATATATTCTTATTGATTTCAGAGAGGAAGGGAGAGGGAGAGAGAAACATCAATGACCAGAGAGAATCCCTGACCAGCTGCCTCCTGCACACCCCACACTGGGGATCGAACCCGCAACCCAGGCATGCGCCTCCGACCCGAATTGAACCCGGGAACCTTCAGCTCACAGGCTGAGCCAAACCAGCCAGGACCTGTGATCTATTTTTTTAAAAATATATTTTATTGATTTTCCATCTAGAGGAAAGAGAGGGACAGAGAGTTAGAAACATCAATGAGAGAGAAACATCGATCAGCTGCCTCTTGCACACCCCCTGCTGGGGATATGCCTGCAACCAAGGTACATGCCCTTGACGGAATCGAACCCGGGACCCTTCAGTCCGCAGGTGGACGCTCCATCCACTGAGCCAAACCGGTGTCAGCCTGTTTTTATTTTATTTGTGTACATAGTTTGAGGCATGTGTCGGGGTTGTTTGGTTTTTCCATGTGTGTATCCAATCATTGAAACACCGTGTGCTAGTCCTTTCTCAATTGAATGGCTTTTGCACCTTTATCGTAAGTCAACAGGCCCTGTATGTGTGGGTCTTTCTGTGGACTCTGTGTCTTGCTCTATTCATTTCTATTGTTATGCTTTCATCACACCATATCATGTACCTGGGTTGCGGGCACATCCCCAGTAAGGGGTGTGCAAGAGGGAGCTGACCGATGTTTCTCTCTCATTGATGTTTCTAACTCTCTATCCCTCTCTCCTCCTCTCTGTGAAAAATCAATAAAATATATATATATTTTTAAAAATAGTGTCCCAGAGGCTGCAAGGCCTGCACCCTCCTCCCAGGGCCCAGTCAGTCCACTGAACAGAAGGGTGGACGCCTGGAAGGATGCGACCAGCCTGACCCAGGCCCAGGCACCCCGTGTCCCCGCGCTCACACCCATGAGCGCCTACAGGACGCCAGGGGCACACCCAGGACTCTCTTCCCTTCCAGAATCTCCTCCCGCATCTCGGAATCCACGAAGGACCTGTCCCACCGAAAGGCACCGCAGACCTTCGCCCAGGGGGACAGGCCGGCACACGCCTCCGCCATCCTCCTGTGCAGGCCCAGCAGCAGCCACGTGGCCCTGGGGCCCCAGGCGCACAAGGTGTTCTTGGAGAAAGCCTACAACGCAGGTGGCTCCCGGCCCTGGGACTCGGTTCCGGCACTTCCCATCACGGCCCTCCCCCAAGGGGTTCCGGGGATGGCCCGGGGCGTCCTCCCTCCAGGACACGGGGAATGTGGGGGTGTGCACACACGGCAGAGAGCCCTGCATACGCTCCCCGGCCTCTTCATGCCTCCTGAGCCCCCGACGCTCTCCCTCCCACCTCGCCGCCTCCCCTCCCACGCCTTTCCCGCCTTAGAGCCTCTGCTCAGGCCTGGCCTGCTCCCTGAAATGCCTCCCCCTCCTTCAAGGGATGACGTGCCCTAGTCCTCCTAAACAAGGTTAAGTTGCCACCTCCTTTGAAGCCAGTCTGCTTGCCCCTCCACCTTCACCAGGGTGTTCTGCCCCTGCCCTCTGTGTGCCCAACTACCCATCGAACCAACGTCCACTGATGGGCATGGCTCTCAGGGCTGGGCCGTCTCCTCTGTGAACCCCACACACAGTCCTACGACCACCCAGAGAGCACATCGTTGAATATGACTGGATGGATAGATGGATGGAGGATGGATGGATGGATGGATGGATGGATGGATGATGGATGGATGGATGGATGATGGATGGATGGATGGATGATGGATGGATGGATGGATGATGGATGGATGGATGATGGATAGATGATGGAGGATGGATGGATGGATGGATGGATGATGGATCGATGGATGGATGGATGGATGGATGATGGATCGATGGATGGATGGATGATGGATGGATGGATGATGGATAGATGATGGAGGATGGATGGATGGATGGATGGATGATGGATGGATGGATAATGGGTGATGGGTGGATGGATAGATGGATGGATGGATCAATGGATGGATGGATGGATGGATGAATGGATAGATGGATAGATGGAGGATGGATGGATGATGGAGGATGGAAGGATGGAAGGAAGATGGATGGGTCAACAGCTGGGTAGATGGATATATTTATTAATTGTTGAATTGGTGGATTAGTATCAGGATGGACAGACAAGTGGATGGATGGATATCTTGATGGACAAACATACTGTTATTGTATAGATGGGTCAGTGGATAGGTGGACGACAGATGAATACATAGATGGATAGACAGAAGGATGGTTGAGTCAGTGAACAGGAGGAAATATACATGCACGTGCATTCCTGCTCCTTTGGTCCTGAACTCCAGGACTGGCTGGACCATTAGGAAGCCCAGGAATGTGTTCAGTGCTAGGTCCTCACTCTCAGATTGCTTCTCCCCATTCCCAGCCCACCCCACCCACTGGCACCCTGGGCTTCCCACAGCCCCTCCCCCTCACCCTGCTTGCCCTGTGCCACAGGCATCTGCTTCAAGATGCTCCGAGACCTGAACGGCTCCGACCCCATCCGCCTGAAGTACATCGTCAAGAAGATCAAGGGCATGGCATGCAAAGCCCCCGACCTGGTGCTGGAAACCATCTACGACTACTTTGTCGACAACCCTGAGGTGGGCCTTGCTCAGGCCCCTCCCGGAGGCACGGGGAGCGAGGGGGGCGGGGCTGGAGCCAAGGCGGCTCTCCTCTTGGCTTCTCCGTGCAGCAGCGGCATGGTTTGGGGAAGTCAGTCTCCTCCTGTCCAATGGGCTGGGGAGGCCAACATGCGTTGACTGACCTGAGAACAATCTCACGATACAAATGTTATGATCCCCACAGATGAGGAAACTGGGGCTTAGGGAAGAGAACTGATTTGCCTAAAGTCACAGAGCCATTAAGTGGCAGAGATGGATGGGTAGATGATGAATGAGTGGATGGGTGGATGGGTGGGTGGGTGGATGGATGATGGGTGGGTAGGTGGGTGGGTGTATGATAGGTGGGTGAATGATGATGGGTGGATGGTGGGTGGGTGGATGGATGGATGGGTTGGTGGGTGGATGAATGATGGGTGGATGGTGGATGGATGGATGGATGGGTGGATGGATGATGGGTGGGTGGATGATGGGTGGATGATGGGTGGTTTGGTGGGTGGGTGGGTGGATGATGGGTGGGTTGGTGGGTGGGTAGATGAATGAATAGATGGATGATAGATGAATGGATGATGAATGGATGGATGGATGGATGGATTGTTGGGTGGATGATTGCTGAGGAAGATGTGTGTGAGTTTTAATAAATGGGTAAATAAATTAAGAAATAAATAAACTGGCTTTAGAGATGAAATTCCATTAGCAGTTCCTAAGGATAGGGACACATTTTTATTCCTGTCTCTAGTTCAAGGCCTGCATACAGTAGGTGCTCACTAAGTGGATGTTGGACAAATGGCCAAGGGCATTCACCTGGGATCTCTCCCTTCAGGCCCCTCCCGCTCCCTTCCCGCACCGGTTCTCTGGTGATGCCCAGCTTGTCCCTGAGCCCCATCGCTCTGCCCACAGATCTCCCACCGGCACAAGTTCCGGCTGTTCCACATTCTGGAGACCGTCATCGCGGCCAGCGACGTCCTGGAGGAGACCTGGGAGCGAGCCTTCACGAAGCTGGCCCTGGACAACATGACCAAGTCCACGGTGGGTCTCCCAGCCCGCCGGCCAGGGACGCCCCGCCACCCCGTCAGGGACCCACCCGCTCCCACGCCCTCCTTCCCTTTATCCCTCAATGGAGACGCGCCCACGGCAGCTCCATGAGGACACGTGCTGGGGAAGGGCAGCGGCGAGCCAGGCCTTTCCGTGACCTGCTCTCACTGCCCACGCCCCTCCGCCCGCAGGACCTGGAGGAGGCGTACCAGGACGCCGCCGGCAACGTGCTGGTGGCCATCTGCAGGCACTCGTGGCGGGCCGTGGCCCAGCACCTGGAGGCCCAGGTCCTGACGGGCACCTTCCCGCACCGCAGCCTCCTCTACGTCATGGGCGTCCTGACCTCCAGACGTACGTCTGCCGCGGCCTGAGGCCAGCTCCCTGCCGCGGGAGCTCCCGGGGCGAGCGCCCACTCCCGCCGGGCACCCCCACTCACCCACCCACTCATTCACTCATTCATTCACTCATTCACCCACTCACTCACCCACCCACTCACCCACCCACTCATTCACCCACTCACTCACCCACTCACTCACCCACTCACTCACCCACTCACCCACCCACTCATTCACTCATTCATTCACTCATTCACCCACTCACTCACCCACCCACTCACCCACCCACTCATTCACCCACTCACTCACCCACCCACTCATTCACTCATTCATTCACTCATTCACCCACTCACTCATCCACCCACTCACTCACCCACTCACCCACCCACTCACCCACCCACTCATTCACTCACCCAGTCACTCACTCACTCATTCACTCACATACTCATTCACCCACTCACCCACCCACTCACTCACCCACCCACTTACTCATTCACTCATTCATTCACTCATTCACCCATTCACTCACTCATTCACCCATTCACTCATTCACTCATTCACTCATTCATTCACTCACTCATTTACTCATTCACTCACTCATTCATTCACTCATTCACTCACTCACTCACCCACCCACTTACTCATTCACTCATTCATTCACTCATTCACTCACTCACCCACCCACTTACTCATTCATTCATTCATTCACTCATTCACTCATTCACTCACTCACTCACTCATTCACTCACTCATTCATTCACTCATTCACTCACTCACTCGCCCACCCACTTACTCATTCACTCACCCACCCACTCATTCACTCATTCATTCATTCACTCACTCATTCATTCACTCATTCACTCACTCACTCACCCACCCACTTACTCATTCACTCACCCACCCACTCATTCACTCATTCATTCACCCACTCACTCATTCACTCACTCACTCATTCACTCACTTACTCACTCAATCACCCACTCACTCATTCACTCACTCATTCACTCACTCACCCACTCATTCACTCGCTCATTCACTCACTCACCCACTCACCTACTCATTCACTCATTCACTCACTCATTCACTCACTCACTCATTCACTCACTCATTCACTTACTCATTCACTCACTCATGCACTTACTCATTCACTCACTCACTCACTCATTCACTTACTCATTCACTCACTTACTCATTCATTCATTCATTCACTCACTCATTCACTCACTTACTCATTCACTCACTTACTCATTCACTCACTCACCCATTCACTCACTCATTCATTCACTCACTCACTCATTCACGCATTCATTCACTCATTCACCCACTCACTCATTCACTCACTCATTCACTCACTTACTCATTCACTCACTCACCCACTCATTCACTCACGCATTCATTCATGCACTCATTCACTCATTCACTCATTCATTCATTCACTCATTCATTCACTCACTCACACTGTGAGCAGAACTCACGACTGCCCAGCTGGGGAGATCCTGGGCTGCCCTGGCGGCCATCAGGGAAGGCTTCCTGGAGGAGGTGGCCAGGTCTAAGCTGTGCCTTGAGGGGTGGGTAGGAGTTTGAGGAGGGAATTGGTCAGCGGCATCAGCGAGGGGTTGGAGGCCGTGGGAGGACAGTGAGGCCTCAGAGGTCATGCGTGGGGTCAAACACCAAGGCCCGGGAGAAGGCTGCTCCACGGCCGCTGCTCTGCACCCCTGCCCCGGGGTGGGCGGGCTGGGTGGAGGTCCCCCTGTGCCTGGGGTGACCTCTGACACCCCCAGGTCATTCCCGAAGCAGCCCCTCCCTCTGGGGCTGGCTTTCCTGTCTCATGATGCCACCCCGCCCCCAAGCCTTCTTCTCTCACCCCCTTTCAAAGGGCCTTGCCAGAGGGCCCCTTCCTTCGCCACTGGGGAGCCTCGCGTGGCCTCCTGGGGTCGCAGGCAGAGCCAGCGGGGCCACAGCTCCAGCCCCGCTCTGCACCCCAAGCCCGGGCACAGCCCTCAGAGCTCCTCCTCCCCGGAGCCGAGGCAGGCCCCGTCACCCTGACTCAGCCCAGGGTCCGAGGGGCGGAGGAATGGAGTCTGTGCATCAGGCCCGGCCCCGGGACCCCTCCCTCCCACAGAGGACCTCTTGGACCAGGAGGAGAAGGCGTGCTGGGAGGAGTGGCTGACCAAGGTAGGCAGGGCCCGGCAGGCCTCCTGGGGGCCCTGGGGGAGGGGCAGCAGCCGGGGCACCAGCATGGATGCACCTTCTCAGCCCGCAGCAGGGGGTGGGGCTTGACCGCAGTCGTGGGCTGGTCCCTGGGGGACCTGGGACTTGAACCTTGGCCCCTAAGAGCCGGCACAGGTGTCCAGCATATATGAGGCCTTCCCGCCCGTCTTGGGGGCTGGGCCCATGCCGGAGGGGCCGGCAGCGGCAGGCAGGAAGCGGCTGGGTGGCCTGAAGACGCCAGAGCCCTGGTGTCCGCCCCCCAGAGGGCCGGTGTGGCTGGGCAGAGCTCCGGACGCTGGCTGACCTGGGTTCAAGGCCAAATTCAACCAATCACAGCCCGGCTGTGCGGCCTGGCTGGCGCACTTGGCCGTGGCTTTCTCATCTGTCACACGGGGGTGCCAGCACCTGGTCAAATGCGCGCGGTGGGGCTTGGAGGGAAAGCCCGCGCCGGGCCTGCGCGGGGCCTGGCGGCACTGACAAAGGGGTCTGGAGGAAATGAGCCTGCGGCGGCAGCGGCGGCACAGCCACTCCAGAGAACTGAGACGGAAGCTCCCTCCGGTGCAGAGAGAACAACCTAACGGACCAAGTTACCCCCTAGCCTCCTCCCCCCCGTGCCCACGGCCCCTTCGCCAGGACAGTCCCAGGCCCCGTGTCCTGTCCCTTCCTCTCAAAGGACCGGGATCAGCAGGGCCGCGCTCCGGGCAGGATGTGCAGAGAGAGGAGGAGCGGAGGCGAACCCGGGACCCTCAGCCCACGGCCAGGCCGGTGCTCTGTCCACTGAGCCACACCGGCCAGGGCCCAATGCCGCCCATTCTCAGGAGGGGGACGGGCAGGAGGACGAGGGGTCGGGCGCTGAGGGGCCGGGGTGGCCCAGCTCAGGGAGGCCCCAGCCCGCCACCGTCTGCTCACAGATGGCCTCCAAGTCGACCCAGTTCCTGAAGGTGGACGTGTGGTCGCAGGAGCTGATGTGGATGCTCACCAGGCCGGACCGGGCCGTGCAGGAGCAGGCCCCCGAGAAGGTGGGCCCCGGCCCGTCTCCCAAGCGCAGCCCCGCTGCCGGCCGTGGGGTGCACAGCCGTGGGGGGGCCCCGGCCCTGGAGGGAAACGGGAGGACTGCAGAGAGACGGGGGGCTGTGGGGGGATGAGCAGCAGATTGCAGGCTGCACCCCGAAGTCCCACCACCAGGCGGTTGGGTGGTCCTCAGAGGGCAGCCGCCAGGTGGACCGGGATGACAGGGTAGACGCGGATGGACAGGTGGACAGGGATGGACAGGTGGATGGGATGGACTGGTGGATGAGGTGGACAGGTGGACAGGGGTGGACAGGGGTGGATGGGTGGACAGGGTGGATGGGTGGACAGGGGTGGATAGGTGGACAGGTGGACAGGGTGGACAGGTGGACAGGGGTGGACAGGAGGCTGAACCTCCCCCAGGCCTTCCTGTTCGTCTTCTACGGGCTGATCCTCCAAGCTGAGGACGACAGCGCCAGGGTCAGGACGCACCTGTGCACCCTCCTGGCCACGTCCCACCAGTGGCCAAAGCAGAGGGAGGTGAGCGCCCAGCTCTCAGCCTGACCACAGGCTGACCCTGACCCTGCTCACACTGACCCTGACCCTGGTCATCCTAAACCCCGCCCCTTCACAGGCTGAGCCTATCACACTGGGGTCCTCCTCCACCGCTCACTCCTGGCCCCTCGCTCTCACCTCTGGCCTGTGGGCTCACAGCTGAGGGGTTACCTGCCTCCGGGGAGTCCCTCTGCCTCCTGCCCGCTCGGAGCCATAAGGGAACCTGTGGGGCCGGCGCAGAGACGCCGGTCCTTAGAGTGCGGGGTGGAGGGGGTGTCTGACCTCAGGCCAGGCCCCTCCCTTCCTGGCTCACTTCCCACCCCCCATGAGGGGCCAGCCGGTCCTGGGACCCACGTGGGACCCGTCCCCACCCCCAGGGCATCGCCCTCACGGTGGGGCTGACGGCCGTCCGCCACCTGGACCACGTGTGGGCCGCCCTGGAGCAGTTCGGCCGGAGCTCGACCATCAAGTGCAGCCTCCACAGCTTCTCCCCGAAGGTACCCCAGGGGGAGTGCGGGCACAGGCTCTGAACCGCGTGACCCAGCCTCCGGTTCAAACCGACCTCCAGGCCCCCTGCGGTGTGACCGTGGGCCTCAGTTTCCCCTCCTGAATAATTCCCGCCTCGCTGGCCAGCTGCTGGGAGTGCTGGGTGACGGCCCCGCATGGCTGCGGGGGGCGCTGTGCGTCTAGTAGCGGCTCCTGGACCTGGCCTGGCCTGAACCAAGAGACAAGGGCCAGAGGCACCCCACCCCCACCCCGTCCCCGTCCCCGTCCCCGTCCCCGTCCGCACCGCACCGCACCGCACCGCACCGCACCGCACCGCACCGCACCGCAGATAACTCCCGGGGCAGAACCTTTCTCCCCGTTTTCCTTCCGAGGTAAACGGAGGCCGCCCCCTCAGAGCACCCTGACAGGGCGGCCCACCCGTGGTCCCTCCCCACACGGCTCCCCCTCATCGGCCCTCCCCCCCCCCCTCAGGTCCAGACTTCGGAGGACCTGCGCTGGAAGTGGGCCAGCAGCACCCTGCTCCTGGCCTACGGGCAGATGGCGGTCAAGGCCAAGGCCCACATCCTGCCCTGGGTGGACAACATCTTGTCCCGGATGATCTTCTTCTTCCGCTACAGCTCCTGGGTACGTCTGCGCCCGGCTTCCCCCTCCCCCTCCTCCCCCTCCTCCCCCCGTCCGGCTCTGCAGCGCCTGCAGCCACGCCTGACGCCTCTCTCTCTCTCCCCCGCCTTCCCCGCGCCCCCGGCTCCCCCCTAACCCGCTCGCCAGGACGAGACCCTGAAGCAGAGCTTCCTCACCGCCATCCTCATGCTGGTGGGGGCCGTCAGCCGCAGCGGGGCCACCCACAACTACCAGTTCGCCCAGATCCCCGAGCTCTCAGACTGCCTGATGGTGAGCCCAGGCTGGGGCGGAAGGGAGGGGGCCCTCCCCCCGTCAGGGCAGCTGGGTTCGTCCTAAGAGGCACCGCTGGGCGGGGCTGGGTCTCCGAGGCCTGCTCCAGCCCCTCTCCGCTCTCCCCACTGGACGCACGTCCATGCCGCCTCTTCCCTCCGTCCCTCCAGGGCCCCTGAGCTGGCCAGTGCGCCCCACACACACACCCAGGGGAGGCCGCTGAGGTCCAGCCGGCCGACCCGTCCGTTCTGCGTACCCTGACCTGCCCAGAAACGGCATTCCTAGAGGGTGGGCTCACAGAACACAGGTCGGGGGAACACACACACGTGTGGACAAGGATGGGAGGGATGATGGCGGCACTTCCCATTGGCTGAGCACCTCTGTGACTCAGACACGGCTTCGTCACGCATAACACGTGTGCAGCGAAGTCCCGGCACCTGGGGATAAACACGCTCAGAGCAGCTGGGGGACCGGCCGAGGCCGGGCGGCCGCGCGTGGGAAGGCAGCACTAGGCAGGGCCCGTCTGACCTGCATCCGGGTTCTCGTCCTCGAAGGGCAGGTCAGCGTGCGGGGGGTGAGGAGCGGGCACACGCCTGGGTCACACGTGTGGCGGGCACTGAGGTCCCAGGAGGAGATCAGACATGGTGTGAGGACGGGGTCGGCCCAGGCGGGCGTGACAGCCTCCCTGGGCCTTCGCAGGTCCTGATGGAGAACGAGCCCAAGGACACGCTGTGCACGTCGACCCGCCAGCAGGCCATCCACATCATCTGCGGCCTCTGGTGCGCCCGCCCACGCGGGGGAGGGCCGGGGGCAGAGCCCCGCCGGGAGGGGGAGGTGGCCATGGTGGCGGCTGGAGGGTGGGCATCCCACAGAGACCAGAGCTCTGGGCCCGGGGCACAGAGTAAGATGACCCCTAGACACCCAAGGTCGGAGCTGTCACTCAGCACAAGATCCCAGACACGGCTGCATCTAGAGCAGGTTCCAGCCGCTGGAGGAGAAACTACGCAGGGAAACCGAGTCTCGACTCCAGCCAACGTCTCAGAGATGGAAGGGAGGCTTCGGGACCCCAGCACAGGGAGAGGTTCTGACTGAGCCACCTGCCTGCAGGCAGGACGAGGGGAGACCCTGGCCAGCACAGTGGGTCTGACTGGGGAGCGGAGGTTGGAGGCTCTCTGACTGCAGTGGGGCCCAGCGGGCCCAGCCCCGCACCTGGCACCTGCAGGTGGAGGTGGGCAGCCGTCCCGGAGGGTAGACCAGGCTCAGATCCCCCGGCGCACCAGGGCGGGGAGATCCAGGCTGCCCTGTGACAGGGGGTCGGTGCAGGCTTGGCTGCCCTGCTCCCAGCGGGGCCAGTGAGGTCCTCGGAGCCCCCTGGGGACTCACCTGCACAGGGGGCTGCCACGGGGCAGAGGGGAAGGCTGGGAGGCGGGCGTGGACACGTGTCTCGGTGAAAGCGGGAAGGCCGGAGGGAGGGAATGCGGGGGGGGGGGGGGGTGCGCGGCAGGGGGTGCTGCTCCAGGATTTGCCGGCTCCCAGCTCTGCTGGCAGATGCCCCTTCCCAGCTCCCGCCCTGCGCCCCCTCACCGCCTGTCCTCCGCGCAGTAAGCTGAGGCCGCCCCTGAACCTGGAGAAGAAGTCGCGGCTCCTGACCGTCTGCCTCCGCAGCGTGCTGGCCCTGCCGCTGCTGGACGTCCTGGAGAAGCACACCTGCCTCTACCTGGAGCCGCCGGACGTCCAGGTGCACCCAGCAGCCGCTCCGGGGCCTGGGCAGGAGTGCGGCTCTGCCTGCCCCGCCTCTCGGGGCCTGGGCAGGAGTGCAGCTCTGCAGGCTGCCCCGCCTCTCGGGGCCTGGGCAGGGGTGCGGCTCTGCCTGCTCCGCCTCTCCGGGGCCTGGACAGGGGTGCAGCTCTGCAGGCTGCCCCGCCTCTCGGGGCCTGGGCAGGGGTGCGGCTCTGCAGGCTGCCCCGCCTCTCGGGGCCTGGGCAGGGATGCGGCTCTGCAGGCTGCTCCGCCTCTCGGGGCCTGGGCAGGGATGCGGCTCTGCAGGCTGCCCCGCCTCTCGGGGCCTGGGCAGGGATGCGGCTCTGCAGGCTGCCCCGCCTCTCGGGGCCTGGGCAGGGGTGCGGCTCTGCAGGCTGCCCCGCCTCTCGGGGCCTGGGCCAGTGGGCTGCTCCGCCTTGGCAGGGCGCCGTGCTAACTGAGCCCCTGCGCCGGGCCGGCTGTGGAGCCCCAAGGGACCCAGGGGGTGGCGGCCAGTGCCGAGGGCATTGCCTCTCCGGGCCCCGATTTCTGGGGCCTCTCCCTCCTGAGCATGCCCTGTCAGCCGAGCCGTAAAGAGTGGGCGCCTGTGAGGGGACCCGAGAATTGGAACCAGATGCAGACTGCCAGCACCACACAGTCAAAGTCCGGGGCTCTTGTTTAGAGTCCATTAAGAAGGACAAGATGGCGTTGGCAGAGCAGTGAGGGGGCCACACAGGGCCTTCCGAGGCCGGGCCTGTGCGCTGCACTCCCCCAAAGCCAGCCCCCTCCAAACGAACCTGCCTCCCCACTGAGAAGGCTGTGCCCTCGGGCAGGCCCAGAGCGCCCTCCTGCCCAGCCACGCCATCGGCCAAACAGGGTGGGCAGCCTGGCCCGGGGTCTGCAGGCAGCGGGCACCCCAGCACTGAGAGGCCAAGAGCACGCGGTCCGGCTCAGGCCTCCCCGGGCGGGCGCGGTGCCACCTGGCGGTGTGTCTTCCCGCAGAGCCTCTTCAACCAGACCTTGGAGGCGCTGGACCAGATGATGCAGACCTTCATCACCCAGAACCCCACTGCGGAGGAGCTGCACTTCGTGCTGTCGGTGAGAGGGGGCGGGAGGCAGGGCGGGGCACAGGCAGGGCTGGGTCCGAGGGCGAACCCAGGAGGATGTCCCAGAGGAGGCCGGGCGGACCAGGAGAGGCGGTGGAGGTGGAGGAGTGGGAGCCTGAGCCTGGCTCATAAACCTGCTCCGTGCCAAGGGGCGGGGTCTGAGCCGCGGTGGGCGGAGCCTGAGCCTGGTTTAGAGAACAGCTCCTCCCAGGGGGCGGGGTCTGAGCCGCGGTGGGCGGGGTATGGAGTGGGGCGTGGCCTTGCTGTGTTGGGGGGGGCTGCGGCAGGGCGGGGCCTGGCCAGGTCGGGTCCCAGGCTGCAGCACCCTCTCCTACCCCCCCACCCACAGCATCTGTACGTGTGGCTGGCGTCCGAGAAGGCGCACGAGCGGCAGCGGGCTGTGAACAGCTGCATGAGACTCCTCAGGTTCCTGAGCAACAACCTCTACCTGGACGTGAGTCCCAGCGCCCGGCCCCACGCCCCGTGCCCCCCGCCTCTGCGGTCCCAGCCAAACCTGCCCCTGCACCCACAGCCTGCCAGAGCCCTCAGGGCTCACGGTCCCCTGTGCCCCAGCCACCTACCCGGGGTGGACCCCTGGGTGCCCTGCGGTGGCCAGGGAGTCCCCCTCTGACAGCAAGAAGCAGGCTGGGTGAGGATAAGGAACCCAGGTGCCCTGACCCTGACCCAGGATGCTGGCTCTGGTCCAAGCCCTGGAAGCCCCATCCTGAGTTCACCTGCACAGTTCTCTCCCTCCCACTCCCACCCCACCCCCACCCCCGAGGGACACCGTGGGAGTCAGAAGGAGTGTGGGCCGCTAAGGGCTCCTAAGGGGTGCGGCCTGCCCCGGGCACCCCCATCCACCACCCTCCATCCATCACGACCCCCATCGGTTCCTGGGTCCCCGCTGAACCCCCCTCTGTGGCCTGGTCCCTGGGTTGAATGGACAGCAGCCCTATTCATGGCGCCAGTGTGCCTTGTCTACCAGCCCAGGCCAGCTCTGACTCCTTAGGGAGCCCGGTGGGGAGGTAGGAGATTGGTCCCTGCGCCTGATGCCTGGAGGGCACACCTTTCTCCAGAAGGTGGGGCGCTGGGCGTGGCCTTGGGGAGCTCAGAGACCCCTCCTGCTCCCCATGCCCAGGAGGACCCCTCCAGGTGGGCTCAAAGGGCTTCAGTGTGCCCGAAATCAGCTTCCATAGCGCAGACTGAGACTAGGGTGAGGCCAGCTCGCCTGGGGCACAGCTATGGGGGTGCCAAAGCACTGCCCTCAGGCGTTTTAACCGACTGCGTCCGCACCCTGGGTCCGGGCTGAGATCCCGTCTGGGTTGGGGTGAGGGCGGGGAGGCGCCGTGGGGTCTTTGCTTACCATGTTAGACTTATTTCCGGTGGCGTTCTCCTGGTCACTCTGATTTTTCCTAAATCGTCCGTGAAGCATGGTTTCTCTTGGCTTCTGAGTGTTTGGGCCACCCCTTAAGGTTCACCCATGCGAGTTCCCAGAGGTGCCGACCCCGGAGCTGCTGGGGGAGGGCGTGGCCAGGGTTCCGCGGGTGGGTTCGCCATCGGCCCTGCCCTCTCCCCGCAGCCCAAAGAGGACTTCAAGCGGATCGGGCAGCTGATGGGTATGCTGGGCATTCTGTGCCAGGACCCGGACAAGGCCACCCAGCACTCCAGCCTGGAGGGCCTGTGCCACCTCTACCAGCTCCTGCTGCGCCAGAGAGGTGAGCTCCTGCCCCCACGGGGCCCGCTGCCACCTCACCACGCAGGCCCCCCAGCCTGCCCCAGGCCTACCTCTAACCCCACAGGGGCCCCCAGAACCTCTGAGTCCCATCCCCAAACTGGGACCCAGACCTCCTGTCTGTCCCGACCTGGTCCCCAAGCCCACCCCTGCCCGGTGCCCACCCCTGCCCAGCGCCCACCCCTGTCCGGCGCTCACCCTGCCCACTCCCCGGCCACAGAGGCTTCGCGGGTGAAAGAGCCGGAGCCCAAGAAGCTGGTCCAGGCCGGCCAGGATGAGGCCCTGCTCTGGAGCGGCGGTGACCAGAAGGCCGAGCCCCCTGCATCCCCCGAGGCGTCATTCTCAAGGGACCAGATCTTCCAGCTGGGCAGCCACCAAGTCACCAAGGTCAAGGCCCTTAGAATCGTGGGCAGGTCCGGGTGGGGGGCCGTGGCAATGCTCTCCTCCCACCCCCACCTCTGACGAGGTTCCGGCTCCGGCTGCTGGCGCAGCCTGGCAGGACCCCGGGGTCAGCACCTGGGCCAGGGCACGAGTATTAAAACCTAGGCCAGGATCGTCTGCGTCTCTCGTGGTTAACTGAGAGCTTTGGGGAGCCGGGCCGCTGGCCTGGGACTGGGGGGGATGGGGGAGGGGAGAGGGGGGTAGTGGGGAGGAGCTGGGCACAGACGCTGGGGTCAGCAGCCAGCCCAGGCTTGAGTCCCAGCTCTCACACCTTCGACCTTGGACAAGCCCCTGCTCTCTGAGCCTCAGTCTTCCTCTGTAAAATGGGCTGAGGGGTGCCCAATAAATGGTGCCCGCGGGCGGCTGGCAGGACAGGTGCTCTCTGAGGCGCCCGAAGACCTCCCTCCCGTGGCGTCTGAGTCCTGCGGGCGTGCGTGGCAGAAACAGGCCTGCCGTCCTCCTCTGCACAGGCGCCTTCTTAGCCTCCGAAGCCCGTCCTGTGTCCTCTCGCTACCATCCGCTCTCCCTCCCAGGCCCTCCGCGGCCAGGGCTTGGAGGAGGCGGGGCGCCCCCACATCGCTCTCACCGCAGGGTAGCTCATACCCTAGGACACTCGCATCTGGTTTGGTCGCACTCCCTCCTGAAGGGAGGCTGGGCCGGCGTGGCTGGCCGGCGTGGCTGGGGCCGGCGTGGCTGGCCGGCGTGGCTGGGCCGGCATGGCTGGGCCGGCGTGGCTGGCCGGCGTGGACCGGGGTTGCGAGGAGCCTCCTGTTCTGAGTGCGCCGTCCCTGGTGTCTCTGGCACGTGGCCTCGGCTCACCCGTTCTTGGTGCAGAGCTCATGGCTCGGGAAGACCCTGTGCTCGGTGTGCTCGCCCGTCTCCCCGTTAGACCATGTGCACCCAACCCCGACACAGGGCTGGCAGGGCTGGGGGGGAGCCAGCCCCCGTACACAGCCACAGGGTTGAACCAAATGATGAAGAAGTGGGCGGGGCCCGCTGTTCTCAGTCTGGTCCTGGCTGACCCAGAAGCCAGCTCTGCAGCGCAGCGAGCTGTCGGTGAGGCCGTGGGAATTGCGGGCAGAAGACCTAAAGCCGGCGCGGGCCGGGGCCAGAGCAGAAACACCTGGGCCGGCTCCCATTTAATCCAGGAAGCCTGGGCCGAGGCAGAGGCAGAGCAGGGAGGGAGGGGCCCACTGGGAAGGGGCCCAGAGCATCCAGGCCCTCAGGCAACCTGCGTTACAAGGCCTGGGAGGGGCGGTCTGCCCGGCTCTGCATGCCCCCGAGCTTGGAGAACAGTCCTTGGTTCTAGTCCCAAATTCTGATTCCCCAGTTGGTCTGGATACACGACACCTTCATCACTACCACCACCACCACACTCATCACCACCATCACCCCTATTACCCTATCACATTTCCATCATCACCATCATCACCACCACCTTCACCATCACCCCCAACCCCACCACCACCCTGTAATCTCCACCACTGACCCTCCATCACTGTCACCCCCTCACGTTCTCATGCTCGGGGTGTCTACCTTCCTGAGCCAGCAGGACTCGAGGATTCTGAGTATCCAACCACCATTCCAAGTTGAATTTCTTCCCAAACATTCTACAAGACTAGAACTTTAACCAAAATTCGACATTTTAGAAAACAACTTAATCTTCTCACAAACGTTCTAACCAGATTTGTAATCACCTAATATTCCTTTTTAAAAGTTAGTAGAAACTACAAATGTAATCACTGAAATGATTTTAACATTCTAACAACTTAACATTCTCACAAAGATGTCCCTAACATTTTAGGATACTAAGATTCTAGTAAGCATTCTGGCATCCGTTATGGTCCCGGAGGAGTGGGCTCAGCCCTGTGGAGGTGCTCAGTGACTTGAGGCCCGGAGCCTGGGAGAAGGGGTACGAGCCGAGGAGGGACGTGGGCGCGGGGGCAGGCGCCCCGCAGTGACGCTGCCTCACTCCTGCCGCCACAGGAGGTCATGAAGCATCTCACGCTGGCCGAGCTCACCGACCTCGTCTGGACGGCCGTCGAAGGCCTGGGTTCCACCAGCCCCTCCCGCGTGCAGGCGGCCGCCAGCATGCTGCTCACTGCCGTCCAGGAGCACGGGGCCAAGCTGGAGACTGTGAGGGCCGGGGAGACGGGGGGCAGAGGGGGGCCAGCAGCCACACCCAAGGGCCAAGGCGAGGCCCTGAGCTTGAGCCTGATGGGGAGACACAGACCCCACCCGACAGGCTCTGAGGAGGGAGGGAGGGAGGGAATGGCTCAGGCAGGTGTGCTGGGCGCGGTGGTGTGCGCAGGGGCAAGCAGCAGACAGGCGCTGAGTGCGTGGCAGGGGGGCCGGGGAAGAGGGGGCACAGCCGGGACCCTCCGGCGTCTCGGCGACCCAGCGAGTGGCCGGGCAGATGAGCCAGGACAGTGCGGGTCATGCAAAGGCGGTGTGTGCCTGGCCAGCAGCACCCCAGAAAGAGGGTGGCGAGTGCCAGGTCCTGCAGACAGAGCCTCGGGGCGGGTGACCCTGGGTCTGGGCGGGAATGGATGGGAGAGACACCCAGCAGCGGAAGCGGGAGGGCATTGCAGGCACAGCAGCTGCCGGACCACAGCAGCGCCATCAGGAGGTGACGAGGTGGGTGGGTCTGGCTCCTCTGAGGCCTGGGAAACCTTGGGCGGAATCAGAGGCCTCAGTGCCTGCGAGAGGAGTGGGACTCCGCCCTCTCCGAGGGACTCCCCCTCTGACCCGTGTCCTCCCTCAGACCACCCTGGGCAGGCCTGCCTCCCCTCAGGCTCACGCTCAGGGCCACTCAGGAGAGTTCCATGCTCACCAGGCCAGGGCCTCCCGCTCCTGTAGGCTCCGGGGATGGGCCTGCCCCCCCTCAGACCGGCCCCTTCCCTATACTCCCTCCCGCACAGGTTGCCAACCTGGGCCAGGCCATCCACCTGCAGCTCCGCTCTGTCCGCATCCCCCAAGCCACGGACGATGCCCTGCAGGCCATCACCCTGCTGGCCCGGAACCACACCCCCGAGCTGGTGGCCGCCTTCCTGGACTTCTCCATAACCCTGGACAGGTGCCCGCCCCTTCCCTCACGACCCCCTGCCCCCTCCGGCCTCCCCAGCCACGGACAGCCTCCACCCCCAGCTCTGCCCTCTTGCCCACCCCCTCCCAGGCCAGGGAGAGTCCCCGAACCTGCGCCCCGATCGGCACCTCCTGGGCGGGCCCCGGGGGGCCCTGTCGCCTTTCATTCTACCCGCGCTCCACCTAACACGCCCGCCTGGCCTCGGCCGCCCGTCACCGTGGAGGGAGGGTCCTGACAGTCCCCGGACACACCAGAGCCTCCTTCCTTCTGCTCCCCAGGGACCCCCTTCCTTCTACCTGCCCACCAGGGGCCACCACAGCCTCCAACCCAAGTCTGGAGGTGGCTGGGGTTCTCTTCCTCCTTCGCAGCTCAGCTCTGACGCCCAACCCCCACGCTCCTGCCCTGTGGTTCCTGGTCACAGACACCCTCCCTCCCTCCCCTGCCTGGTCTGGCCCACACTGGCGGTTCTGGCTGCACCCTCATCCAGTCCCTTGGCTAGCGTCGGCGGGTCACCCGTCGCTGGTGAAACTCACTCCTGACGTGTCCTTCCTCACGTGGGAAGTTGTCCGCGGGGAGGACGCTGGTCTGAATATAAAACTCTTGGTTGGGGCCTCCACTCCATCCCCCCCCCCATCCAGCGGGCAGTGACCACACTAGGGACCCCCCAGAGTCCCCTGAGCTCTGTGCCCACCAAGCCCAGGTGGGACAGGGCCTCCCAGGGGTGGCTCAGGGGCGGCCTTCCTGGGATCGGTGCTAAATCTGGGTGTGAGCGCTCACTCAGCCCCCCACTGAGGCCTCCCACCCCTCACCCACCATTCCAGAGCCCCTCCTGCCCTCCAGCCCCGCCCACTCAGGCCCCAAGACTACCTCGCCCAGGAAACAGGGCCGTCAGAGTCTCACCTACATCTCGGGAGCCCCAACGCCCCCTGATTCCCCCAGATCTCACAGAACCGTGACCCTGGGCCTGGCGGAAAGGTCATAGGACCATCAGGCCTGGCCTGCAGGCCAGCTTCCCGGTTCCAAGGAGAGCCCCGATCGGAGCACGTCCTTCCTCTCCTGGCCTCTGCCTCCCCACCTGGAGAATGGGCCTGAGGACACTGCAGAGCTCTGCCGGCCACACGGCCCGCACGTGGCTCAGGTTGGGCCGGGGAGCTGGCCCCCAGCAAGCCCAGCCCCGGGACGAGGAAGCCAGCCAGGCTTCCGGCGGAAGTAGGCCAGTGAGGAGGGTGCCTGACCTCCACGCACCAGGAATGAGAGCATCCGTGGAGGCCCAGAGGCGGGCGAGGAGGGAGACAGGCAGGGGCTGGAGGTCAGAGGGCAGGGGTCAGAGGGTGGTGGCTCTGAGTGCCAGCTGGACGTGCCCTGCCAAGACGTGGGAGCCATGGAAGGTGACAGGGCTGGAGGAGAGACCCTGAAGGGGGGGAGACCCAGGAACAGGAGCCCGGGGGTCTCCCACGTCCCCCCGGCCCCCGGGCACGCCTCTCCAGGCACCGGAGGCCTCAGTCATGGCGCACGGCTGGCTGAGGCCTCACGGTGCCTCTCTGCCCACAGCCACACCTTCCAGCTGTGGAGGGCCCTGGGGGCCGAGCAGCGTGGGAGCCGCCTGGTGCTGGCCACCCTGCTGGTCTGGCTGCAGGAGAGGCCCCTGCCCGGCGGCCTGCAGCCCCTGGACAAGGCCCACCTGCGCTTGCTGGCTGTGAGTCTGCCCCCACCCCCGCAGGCCATCACCCACTGCTACGGGCTGAGGCAACATCCTGTGGCCATTCAGGGAGATACCAGCGGTGCCCTCAGTGTGCCAGGGACAGGCACCCAGCCCAGCCCTGCCCGCCCGCCTGGAGAAGGGGTCGGCGTGGGGTCAGCAGGTGCCCTCCCTGCATCCCAGCACGCCCGTGCCCCTGCCCTGCCCTTGCTATCGCTGCTCAGGGCCCCTGAGAACATTCTGGACCGAATGCCACCCCCACCCCCAGGTGCAGGAGGCGGCAGGGGAGTGGCAGAGCCAGGCCGGTGGGAGGGCAGGGTGGCCACGGGAGTGGTGGACGGTCAGCGGGCAGGCCCGGCCCGGGCTCCAGTGAGCGCCCGCTGCCGCCCAACAGGCCACCAACACGCTCCACAGCCTGCAGCTGGCGCAGGAGTTCCAGAAGACGGTGCGGGAGGCCTTCCCGCAGCTGCTGCTGGCGCTGCTCACGCAGGTGCACTACGTCCTGGAGCTGCAGCTGCCCTGGGAGCCGCCGCTGAGTCGGGCCCGGGCCGCCCCCGTGTCCAGCCCCCTGAGGTGAGGCCCCTGAGGTGAGGGCCCCCCTGAGGTGAGGCCCCCTGAGGTGAGGCCCCTGAGGTGAGGGCCCCTGAGGTGAGGCCCCCTGAGGTGAGGGCCCCTGAGGTAAGGGCCCCTGAGGTGAGGGCCCCTGAGGTGAGGCCCCCTGAGTTGAGGCCCCCTGAGGTGAGGCCCCCTGAGGTGAGGCCCCTGAGGTGAGGGCCCCTGAGGTGAGGCCCCCTGAGGTGAGGCCCCCTGAGGTGAGGCCCCCTGAGGTGAGGGCCCTGAGGTGAGGCCCCCTGAGGTGAGGCCCCTGAGGTGAGGGCCCCTGAGGTGAGGCCCCCTGAGGTGAGGCCCCCTGAGGTGAGGGCCCCTGAGGTAAGGGCCCCTGAGGTGAGGGCCCCTGAGGTGAGGCCCCCTGAGGTGAGGCCCCTGAGGTGAGGCCCCCTGAGGTGAGGGCCCCCTGAGGTGAGGGCCCCCCTAAGGTGAGGGCCCCTGAGGTAAGGGCCCCTGAGGTGAGGCCCCCTGAGGTGAGAGCCCCCCCTGAGGTGAGGCCCCTGAGGTGAGGGCCCCTGAGGTGAGGCCCCCTGAGGTGGGGCCCCCTGAGGTGAGGGCCCCTGAGGTGAGGGCCCCTGAGGTGAGGCCCCCTGAGGTGAGGCCCCCTGAGGTGAGGGCCCCTGAGGTGAGGCTCCCTGAGGTGAGGCCCCCTGAGGTAAGGGCCCCTGAGGTGAGGGCCCCTGAGGTGAGGGCCCCTGAGGTGAGGGCCCCTGAGGTGAGGCCCCCTGAGGTAGGGCCCCCTAAAGTGAGACCCCCTGAGGTGAGGGCCCCTGAGGTGAGGCCCCCTGAGGTGAGGCCCCCTGAGGTGAGGGCCCCTGAGGTGAGGCCCCCTGAAGTGAGGACCCCTGAGGTGGGGCCCCCTGAGGTGAGGGCCCCTGAGGTAAGGCCCCCTGAGGTGAGGGCCCCTGAGGTAAGGCCCCCTGAGGTGAGGGGCCCGGAGGGGGGGGCCCGGAGGGGGGAGGCCTGCCCGGAGATGCTGGCTCCGCCCTAAGGCCACAGGGGCTCTGTCGGCAGCTCCCAGCCAGGGGCACTCACCCACCCGCTCACAGTCCCGGGCTTGCTCCCACGGAAACCTGGGAGCTCCTCCTGCCTGGCCCCGCCCTGGGGGCTCCCTGGCCCTGGGCATCGCCCCAAGTCTGCCTCCATCCCCCCTTCCGGGGGGACTGGGCCCTCCTAAGGCCTCACCCTCCTCACGCCCATCCGTCTGCAAAGCCCGCTTCTGAGTGAGGCCGCCCCCGGGGCTGGGTCAGGCTTCGACATCAACCCTCCCTCCGGACCGCCTGTGGCTCGCAGCGTGGGCGGGGGACGCCCGGAGGCAGGTGGCCCCTGACTTGTCACCCGAGGGTGCTCCCCAGCAGGCGCCCCACTGGCGCAGGGCGGCACGGCCGGATTGGCCAGGTCTCCCCGAGTGAGGTCCTCGCGGGGGAGATGAACACGTCCTCAGGGGGGTCAGAGGCTCCCCCTGAGCCCCGCTCAGCGCCCGGCTTCGCAGCCCGCAGGCGCCTCCCGGGAGCCGGCGGGAGGGGAGGAGGCCGGTGCGGCTGGCCGGCTCCCGGGCACAGGCGGCGCCCGGAGCCCCCATCAGCTGTCGGTACACCGTGGCCGCTCCCATCTGTCTGCGTTTCGAGGCGCTCCCGCCGTCCGTCCGTCACTCTAACGGCTCCCTCCCCGGCGGCACCCGGAAAGGCCGCTGCTGGCGCCCGGCTTCTGCTTCTGAATCCAATGCGTCAAGCTCCTTTTTTAGTCAGACGGCCGCGCGGAACGCATGAATCTTCCCTAATAAGCTAATAAACGTCGTCCACCCGGAGCGCGGGGAGGGGCGGAGGGGAAGCTGCCTGCACAGCCCGGCCTCACTGCCCCTCCCCTGGGCCAGGCTTCCACTCGCTCAGCAGAGCCTCCCAGGAGCCCCCAAAGCCCACATCAGCCACACTGTCCCCCCCGGAGCCCTGCTGGCCGCGGGGACAAAGGTCACGAAACCAGAAGCTTCCAAGCGAGAGTTCACACCAGGGTCCCGAAACGCGCGGCCCGGGCCCCTTCTGCCGGCGCTGCGCCCCTCCCCCCCCCCCCCCCCGCCCCAGCTGAGACCAGTGGCCTGGGACCCACCACGAGGTGGTGGCGTTGCATTGGGGTTGGTGCCACCGGGGAGGGATTTCGGTCTCTGGCACTCGGTTTTGCCAATCTGCTCAGAATGCGCCTGGCAGGAGTGACAGGCTGGTCCCGGGCACACTCCCATGCCCAGGTGGTGGGACAGGCGCAGGTGAGCTCGGGGGCACGGGCACAGAACGGGCGCCCTGCCTCTCGGGGCCCTGCCCCGCCCCGCCCCCTCCTGTGGCCCATGGCCACGGCCTCACAGGGCACGCTCGGAGCCCGGGGGCTGCTTCGATGCCACTTCTGCCACCGCTGGCCAGGCCGTGTGACCAGATGGTGGTCACGGTCTGGACCCCTTGCTCCTTTGTAGGGGCTGTGGCCGTACAGGGTCCCTGAGCCCGTGACGGTCGCTGGCCGGCACTCGGTCACCGTGCCTCACGCTGCCTTCTCTCTGCCACACGCGGGCACGTGTCCGGGAGCCGGGCTTCCCGTGGGCAGAGGGGGTCGGGAGCTGCTGGTGGATCCTTCAGGGGGCTTCCCTGATGCCCACAGCCCCGGGCTCTCCTTCCCCTCCCTCCTGTGCCCTCTCTGGACTCTTAGCCACTCATTTATTTATTTTTAAATATGTTTTTTTTATTGATTTCAGAGAGGAAGGGAGAGGGAGATAGAAACATCAATGAGAACCATGGATCGGCTGCCTCCTGCACTCCCCACACGGGGATCGAGCCGGCAACCCGGGCCTGTGCCCTGACCGGGAATTGAACCCTAACCTCCTGGCTCATAGGTACACGCTCGACCACTGAGCCAGCCGGCGGCCTCTTAGCCCCACATTTAAAGGGCACCATCCCTCGAGGCTCAGCTGAAACCCCTCCAACCTGTGACTCAGAAAACGGACCATTTCTGTTAACAAGGGCGGGATAAGCTGGGAGGCCAGCACCCTCCTAGGGACTGGGCTGGCCCATGACACCCCTGCCCCCTCCCCCCACCCCAGCATGTCGCTGGAGACACTGAAGAGCTTGCTGTTCACCACGGGGCACTACCAGGACTTCGCCCGCCTGGAGCTGCAGGACGCCTGGGACCTCTTCTCCACCCTGGACACCTTCCCGCAGGGCGTGGGCCTCCTGGCCAGGTGGGGGCAGGGCCTGTGAGACAGCCCGTGGCTCACGCAGGTGCACACCAGCACTCGGGCGTGGAAGACGCACACCCTCTGTGCCCTGTGAACCCAGAGGTGCAGGCATCTCCCCAGACCCCACCCAGCCCGAGGCGCTTAGGGGACAGAGCCACGCCCGCTCCTCCCCCTCCCCATGCCCATCCCAGGCCGGGTTGGTGGTGGCGGGAAGGTGGGCACGGGGCATTCCATGACCCAGGCCCGCCCCGCGCCCAGGGCCATGGTGCAGAGCCCCTGCAGGCAGATCAAGGCCGTGGCCGGCCAGCTGCTGCCCAGCCTGCAGAGCCAGGAGGAGCGGGCCAGGAAGGTGGCCATCATCATCCTCAATGAGGTGGGTGGGCGGGCAGGGGCCCTCCGCCAGGCCTGAACCCCTCCTCCGGCTGCCTCGGTGCCCCGTCAGGACCCACACTGGGGGGGGGAGGCCCACCCAGACAGACCCCCTCACACCCTCCTCCCCACTCTGGGCTCCTGGCTGGGTGCCCCCTCGCAGGGCTGCGGTTGCTGCGTGTAGGCCGGGCACCCTGGGGGGTGGTAGTAGGAGCAGACAGGCGGGGGTGGGGGGGGGGGGGTGAGCTGGGGCCAGTGCAGAGTGGGGCTTGTCATTTCTATAAGGACATCGGGAGGGGAACCCCAGATCCGAGCCTCTTGCTGCCCCCCCCCACTCCCCACCCCACCCCGAGGGCAGGAACGCCCGGTCACCCTCCAGGGGCTCTGGCCCCGGGCCCCAGGAGCCAGGCGGGGGATGATGGCCCAGCCTTGCTCCTGAGGCCTCAGGCAAAGCCCTTTTCCCTGCTGAGCCTCAGTTTCTCCAGCCGCACACTGAAAGGTCGAACCCGCCTGGAGGCCGGTTTCAAATACTTGTTAAGCCGGATACCCAGAGGGCGCTGGCCAACTGCCACCCCAAAAACCCCTACCGGCCCCTGGTCCTAGAGCCCACCCCTGGAGGGGCAAGGGGGCCAGGCCCCAGCTGCCTGCCCTTGGGGGCCCCCAGTTCCTCTACAGCCCCGCCCTGCTGGAGGTGCTCCCCCAACGGGATGCCCTGATGATGCTGGCCCAGGGCATCCGGGACCCCAGCCCCGCCGTCCGGGTACTGAGCCTGCAGGGCCTGGGGAACATCCTCTTTCACCCCGAGAAGGTAAGGGCAGGAGGGCGGGGGTGGGGGAGGGCAGTACCGGGGCACCAGGGGTAGGCGAGGCCCCGGGGCTGGAATCCGAGCTCCATCCTTTCCGCGGGCCATGTTAGGGCCATGGCCTCCGCTCCCTCGTCTGTAGGTCGGGCTGGGGTGGCTTCTTGGCAGGGGGTGGGAGCCTGAGGACCCCCCTCTTTGTCTCCTCCATCCCCGGGGGGATGCAGGGCGGTGCAGGCGCCCAGATGGGTCGGGACTGGGGTCTGGGGAGGGACTTGGCAAGGAGAACCCGAGTTTGTTCCGGGTCGGGCCGGCCGGGCAGGGGAGGGACACAGGCGGTGGGTGGGGGCACAGGCAGTCAGGGGCACCCCACCCCGCCCCCGCAGGGCAGCCTGCTGCGCGGCCAGCTGCCGCTCTTCCTCAAGGGCTTCTTCCGGAACAGCGGGCCGGTGGTGGTGCAGGTCATGGGCACCGTGGCCGACGCGCTGCACCGCCTGGGGGCGCACGGCGCGGGCGCGCACAGCCTCCCGCTCGCCCTCAACGCCCGCTCCTTCTTCGACGACGTGAGTGAGCGGGAGGGACACCCATCCCCGAGGGCCGGCGCCGGAGCTCCGGGGGCCACCAGGGGGCGCCGTGCCCCGTCCACCCGCTGCGCCTCCAGCCCTGCGCCCCCTTCCCCGAGGCCGCCCGAGCCCCGGGTGTTAGCAGATCGCCCGCCCGCGGGCACGCGTGCTCCCTGGGCTGCAGGACGTGGCCGGGTGACAGCCATGACCCCACGTGCCCGGGCTGGCCCGAGCGGGGCGCCCCGGGAGGAGCGGAGCCCCGCGCCACGTGGGGAGGGAAGCCCAGGGTGGGCGCTGGGGGGCCCGGGCCGGTCTGGCCGTGACGCCGCGCCGCTGGCCCGCAGGAGCGGAACGCGGTCCGGGCGGCGGCCATGGCGCTGTTCGGGGACCTGGTGGCGGCGATGGCGGGCAGGGAGCCCAGCAGCCTGCGCACCCAGGTGCACCAGGGCCTCGTGCCGCTGCTCCTGCACCTGCGGGACCCCTGCCCCGCCGTCGCCTCGGTCAGTGCCTGTGGGGGCCTTTCCCTGGGGGGCTGGGGACCCAGGGGCGGGGGCTGCGGAGCGGTGGGTCCGCCGGGGCAGCAGGGTGGCTCCTGCCTTGGTTTCCCCAGGGGCCCGGCTGGGTGCGGCTGGGGAGGGGGTGCGGCTGGGAGGAGGGTCACCCCGGCCGGCCGGGAACGGAGCCGGGAGCCCTGGAGGGACAGCGCCCCCTGCGGCTCCCTCTAGCCCCGCCTCAGCCCGGCCCTCTGGCCAGACCCCGCGGCGGCTGAGCCTCCCCCTGTCCCCGCAGCGGGCCCGGTTCGCCTTCTACCGCTGCGCGGCGCTGCTGCGCTGGCCGCAGCCGCACACGCTCTTCTGCGCGCTGGCCAGGGAGCGCGGCCTCAGCGCGCGCCACTTCCTCTGGTCCCGCCTGGTGAGGGGGCGGGGCCTGGGCGGGAGTGAGGGGCGGGGCCTGGGCGGGAGTGAGGGGCGGGGCCTGGGCGGGAGTGAGGGGCGGGGACCGGGCGCGAACAGAGGGCGGGCTCGAGGTCTGGGGAGGAAGTGAGGAGGCGGGCTTGGGCGGGGCTTGAGATCTGGGGCGGGGATTGGGGGCTCTGGGCCAGGGTTGAGGGGCCAGCAGTTGGGCCGCGGTGAAGATTGGGGGCCTGGGGCGGGTCCAGAGTGGGAATGGGGGCACGGCGCGGGGCCGGGGGCGGGGCGGGGTTGAGGGACGGGGTGGGGATTGGTGGTCTGGGGCGGGGCCGGGGGCGGGGCGGGGTTGAGGGACGGGGTGGGGATTGGTGGTCTGGGGCGGGGCCGGGGCGGGGCGAGGGTAGGGGGCGGGGCAGAGAGCTGGTCCCCGCCAGTGACAGTCTCGCTGTCCCGGCCAGATGACCCAGAGCCAGGAGGAGTTCAGCATCCACCTGTCACAGGCCCTCAGCTACCTGCACAGCTGCAGCCACCGCATGCGGACCTGGGCAGCGCTCTTCCTAGGTGCCCGGCGCCCGCGCTTGGGGACCCGCAGGCCTGCCCCGCCTGAGCACCCCGGCCCTCCCTCCCACCCAGCACTGGCCACACCACTGCCCCTGGACCACCTGAGCACCCTGGCCCTCCCATCCAGCACTGGCCACACCACTGGCCCTGGATGCCAGGACCCACTATCAGGAAAGGGGGTGGGGCCTTGGAAGGGCAGGAGTGGGTCTAAGCCCCCACCCCGCGGGAGACAGGAGCCCGCCCACCTGGGAGCCCTTCCCCAGCCAGCATGCCGCCTCTGCTCGCACAGGTTACACCATCTGCTACCACTCCCAGGCCGTGTCCCAGCTGGTGAGCAACGCGGAACTGAAGCTGCTGCTGTGCAGTAAGCAGCCCCCTGCCGCCACCTGGGACGGGGCCTTGCCCACTGGGATGGGTCCTCCCTAGGACCGGGCCTCGCCCACTCCGCCCGAGGCTCCGGTGGGCGACCACGGTCCAAGTGGGTGGGGTTGGGGACGGAAGCCCCACAGGCCTGGAAGGCGGAGGAGGTGGGGCCTGGGCTCATCCTGCCACCCACACCCGCACCCCACCCAGGGAGCGGGCCCCTCCCCTGCACAGGACGGGGTACCTCTGACGGGGCCCTCCTCTCCCGAGCTTTCGAAAATCTCCAAAGGGAGCAGGAGCCCGGCATCCTGGGATTCGCCATCAGCCAGTGCCACTTCCTCCGAGACTTAGCCAGAGGGCAGTGACCTCCGCCACCTCCCTCCCTCCCTCCCTCCCTCCCGCCGCCGCCCCCAGCCCGCCAGCACAGAGTGGTAGCAGACATTTTTCATTTGAAAGAAAGATCTAGATTCCACAAAGACGTGTCATGCCTGTCAGCTCCCTGCCCACCCTCCCTGGCCCCCAGGGGACCCAAGCCAGCCCGGGAGATGCTGACAGGGCCAGGGGCCAGGGACAGGGACCGGGGACAGGGGACAGGCCAGGCCGGGGTGTGGGCAAGCAGGCCAGGTCATCCAGAGACAAGCTCAAAGGACAGCTCCTCCCCAACACCCCACACCCCGGCCGAGGGGCTCTGGGCTCCGGCCGCACAGTCTGCAGAGGGGCTCCAGCTTGGACCCCATCGTCACCCAGGTGGGGGAGGTGATGAGGAAGGGGTCCTGGGCCGATATCCCCCTCTGCCCTCACCCCCATCCTGAGATGAGGGTGCCAGGCAGACTGGCCCCAGAGGCGGTCCTGCCCGATGGGGCCTGGCCCCCCACTCAGAGGCTGAGTCCAGAGGGGGTCCCCTTCTGGCAGGGCCCTGACTCCCTGGAGACCCACCTGACCGGGGCCTGGATTTCCCACTTCGCCCTCCACACCTTCCACCGGGAGCACCTCCCCCCGCAGCCGCCTGGGCCCCCCCATCCCATCCTCAGAGACCCAGCCTGCCTGAACCCGGTCCCCCGCCCTCCTCAGCTCCTCCTGGGGCGGGGTGCCCCCACCATGTCCTAGACCAGTGGTCGGCACACCGCGGCTCGTGAGCCACATGCGGCTCTTTGACCCCTTGCGTGTGGCTCTTCCACAAAAGACCCCAGTCTATGTTGAAGAAGTGGCGTTAGAAGACATTTAAGTTTAAAAAATCTGGCTCTCCAAAGAAATTTCAATCGTTGTCTTGTTGATATTTGGCTCCGCTGACCAATGAGTTTGCCAACCACTGGGCTAGACAAACCCCTTGCCTGCCACCCCCACCCGCACCCCCACTGACAGGAGGCACTGGGCAGGGGTGTGGCCACACGGGGCTGGCCCAGAGGAGGCCCCAGCTTGGATGGTGGGTTAAATACGGTGGCTTCCTCCCAGGACTAGTCTGTAACTATCCATCTGTGCTTCTCCATCCCTCCCCTTCTCCCCTCACAGGAGCCTGGTCAGGAACATTCCGGGGTCTGGGGCTCAGGTGGGGTGGAGGGGTCCGGGGATGAGGGGAGTAAGTTACCGGTGCCTGGTCCCTGGGGCACCCAACCAGAACTAATACCCTATTGTACACCAACTGTCACTGGAAAATAAAAATGACCTTAAACGGAAAAGCCCAGCAGCCTTCCTGGATCCATGCTTTTTTTATATTTTTTTAAATATATTTTATTGATTATACACAGAGAGGAAGAGAGAGGGATAGAGAGTTAGAAACGTCGATGAGAGAGAAACATCAACCAGCTGCCTCTTGCACACCCCCGCACACACCCCACTGGGGATGTGCCCGCAACCAAGGTACGTGCCCCTGACCGGAATCGAACCCGGGACCGACGCTCTATGCACTGAGCCAAACCGGTCTCGGCTGGATCCATGCTTTTATGGTGTCCTCAGACGGTGTCCTCAGACGGGGTGTCCTCAGACGGTGTCCTCAGACGGGTGTTCTCAGACGGGGTGTCCTCAGACGGTGTCCTCAGACGGTGTCCTCAGACGGGGTGTTCTCAGACGGGGTGTCCTCAGACGGGGTGTTCTCAGACGGGGTGTCCTCAGACGGTGTTCTCAGACGGTGTCCTCAGACGGTGTCCTCAGACGGGGTGTCCTCAGACGGTGTCCTCAGACGCGTTCGGGGACCGGAGGGAACCCTTCCGCCATCTCACCGTCTGTCAGTCTCCGCGTGGAGCCCCAGGAGGGCCGGGCGGCGGCTCTGACAGTTCACTGCCCGCCTTGGCCCCGCCCTCTCCGGCCCTGGTGTGGCTGCGGGCACTCCTGCGGGGCCGAGGGGCTGGGGCGGAGGGTCCAGCCTGGAGGGTGTGGTCTGGGTGGGGGTGCACCCTGGCCTGGCCCTTCAGCCGCCCTCTGCTGGCCTCTGGGCGGGGCAGGCAGGCCTCCTCACTGCCTCATCACTGTCCCCCCAGAAAGCCAGCGTCCCTGGCGGGAGCTGGTGGACCTGCCCGAGTCCCTGTGGGCCTCCACCCAGGGCCCCCCTTTGAGGACAAGCAGAATGGGCCCATGTGGGGGGCACCTGCCCCCTGGGGCCTGTCTCTCCCGGGGCCTCGCCACGTGCCTGCCTCCCAGGGGAAGAAGCGGGGACCTGGGAGCTGAGCATGGGTGCTGGGTGCAGGTGGGGCAGAGGGAGGCCCAGGCCAGGCGGCCCTGAGGGGATGCGGGGAGGTGGAGGCAGGTGGGAGGCAGCCTGGAGGCCGGGCCCGGGGCTCCTACGCCAGCCAGCAGGTCCCAGCGGCGGGGAAAGGCCAGCCAAGACCTCTGGGGGTGTCTGAGGTGAGTGGCAGTCCCCGGGAAGCAGGTCCCTGGGGCAGACCAACCCCAGCCCCCAGCCCAGCTCTCCCCCCTCCCCCCGCCGTGTCTGCGACCTCCAGGCCCCTCATCCCCAGCCAGGGAGGCCTGGCCCAGTCTGCAAGACCCACAGGCAGGAGTGCTGAGCAGCCCCTTGGCCAGGCCCAGCACGCTCAGACCCGCTCCCCCACGGGGCCCCTCCGCCTGAGCCGCCAGCCACCCTCACCCCCTGGTCCTCTAAGGCTGATGGTGGGCAGAGCGGACAGTCACCCACTGGGCACCAGGCCTGGCCTCACCTCTGAGCTCCAGCCCCCAAAACATCGCCATGGCAACCAAGAGGCCCTGGCAGAAAGCTAGGGAGCGCAGGGACCCAGCATGGCCACCAGAGGGAGCCCCAGTACAGCCTGGACACTGGCCTCCCTAGGGCACCCCACCACCTGGCGGCCCTGCCCCCCACTCTGCACACACACACACACACACACACAGCACAGGGTCCTGTTTTATTGCCTTCAAGTGTCCAGAGCAGCTGACGGCCCTCAGACCCACGAATCCAGGGGCTGATAACAGCTCAGGACACGGGGGTGCAGAGGGGTCTGCCCAGTGGTTAAAAGTACACCCGCCCCCACAGAAGGGGGGACAGGGAGGGGGCGCAGGGAGGGTGGTGGCAGGAAGGCCAGGAACATGGCCCTGGACCAGGCCTCAGAGACAGACACGGACAGGGAGACGGAGACCCGCACAGAGGGACGCGGAGCGGGGAGGCAGGAGGCGGGATGGATGGGACAGTGGCGGCCGGCCCGGTGGACACGGGGAGGCAGGTGGCAGGTAGGCAGGCTCAGGCGGGCTGACCCGGAGGCAGGCGCCCCGGTGCCGGGAGAAGGGCCGGATGGAGGTGCGGGGATGGGGGCGCCGGGGCGGCCTGGGGCGGCCCACACGAGGGTCAGGTGGCGGACCGTCTCAGCCCCACTGTGAGGGCGACGCCTGGGGGTGGGGGACAGTCACCACGTGGGTCCCAGGACCAGGCTGGCCCCTCCCGGGGGTGGGGGCGTGGAGACGGAGGCCCAGAACGGGGGCAGGCGGGGGGGCAGGGCAGTGGGCCCGGCTGGGCTACATGACACAGCACTTGGTCCGGGGCGCGTGCGGCTCCCGGAACCGCAGCCTCTGCTTGGGCCGGTACTTCTCCAGGTAGGTGAGCTGCTTGCTGTTGATGGCTCCGCGCCGCTTCCTGCGGAGACGGGCGGGGGGGTCAGGGGGGACCGGCCTCGGCCCCCTGCCCGGCCCCAGGCAGTGCCAGACCCGGAGTCCAGGCCACCACCCAGATCACCCTCCTAGGCCCCTGCCCCCTCCCCCCCACTGCCTTCAACCCCGGCCCTCGCCTCCTCCGGGCGGCCTGGACCTCCCTACCTCCCCGGGCCCCACACGCCCACGGCCCCCATGTCTACCCAGGTGGCAGCCCGCCCCCAGGCCATGGGCGCCTGAGAACAAAGCTCAAATCTGCTACCGGGCGGGAGGACCCGGTTCCCACCGCCCAGGACCTCCCCCGTGGCCGTGGACTGGCTCTGGCCAATGACATGTGAGTGGAAGAGACACACGTGTGCCCGGCGAGGCTCCACCATGCTTTTCCCTGTGACCCAGCGACTAGCAGCCAGACAGGTCTCATGGGCGGGGGCACCGTGTGGTTCCCAGGGGCCGGGGCCGGGGCTGGGGCTGCTCGTTACTGCAGCTCGGCCCGGCCTGTCCCGACTACAGGGCTGAGAGGCCACAGCCCAGCCTCCCCTCCACCTCCCCTCCCCAGACTTCTGCCCCAAGGGGAGGGGAGAGGGGGGAGAAGGGAAGGGGAGAGGGAAGGGGCATGGCCCTGGGCCCTCCCCGCCAGGAGGGTGCACTGGAACCACAATATGAGGCTGCATAAACCGGACCCTGAGCTGTCACCAAGCGCCCCCCCAGCGGCCGCACTCACTGCCGGATGAACTGGATGGCGTCCTCGTACTTCATCCCACTCTCGATGAGCGCCAGTGCCACGAGGACGGGGGCCCTGGGGGCAGACACGGCCGTCACCCAGGCCCTGCCCCTGCCCCCAAGGCCCCCGGCTGCAGAGCAGGCCCCCGCTGGCCCCCTCGCAGCTCAGGGCCACCTCCTGGGCCCAAACCCTGCTCTCTCCCGGCCAGGCAACCTCTCTGTGCGGGCCGCGGACAAGAGCTGGATCCTCAGCTACCCGCCTCGCTCGGCCCGTCTGCCCTCTGCAGAGCGGGGCTGTCGCACGCGGACGCAGACTCTGTGTCTGGGGAGGGTGGGGCCGGCAGCTCAGGCGAAGCCGCCGCCACAGCAGGAGGGAGTGGGGTCAGACTTCAGGAGGGACTTCCCGCCTGCGAGCCCGGAGGCCCAGGCTGGGGACCCTCTGGCAGGGTCGTCTGTAATGTGAGCGAGTCAGACCACGAGATCCCCGCGCCCAGCGCCCGTGCCCCGGCTCACCGTCCCAGGCCGGCCACGCAGTGCACGGCCACGCAACTGCCGGGGTCATCGCAGAACTTGGCCTTCAGCAGGCTCAGCCAGTCCTCCACCACCTTGCCAGGCGGGGGCGCCCCGTCGTCAAAGGGCCAGTCCTGCAGAGGGGGGAGCCTGAGGACCCTGCGGGGGGGTGTGGGGAGGGTCCCGGGCCTGTCTGTCCCCGCCCCCAGACCCGCCGGTCTGGCTGCCTGAGCTACCCTGAGTCCTGCTGCTGCAGGGAAAGGGGCCACGGGTCCCGGAGCCAGGAGGCCCTGCACGCCTGCCTCCATCCCGCCGGCGCCCACCCTGCGCAGGGGGACCGGGGCCGCACACTGGGAAGGGGCGGAGGCTGGACTCAGCCCGGCCATGGGACCCGAAGCTCCAGATCCTTCTGCCCCAGCACCGAGCAGGGGTTCCCAGGTGACCACCGCCCAAGGCGGCCCTCCGTGGCCAGCACCCCCTGGGGGTCCCCAGGCGAGGAGGGCGGGGCGGGGCCTGTGGGCACCCTTTGTGCCTCCAGCCACGTCAGGCAGCCCTGGCACAGCCTCCGCCCTCGGCGGGGATGGGGTCCCCGGGGCCAGGGACCAAGGAAACAGCCCAAGCTCCCTCCCGACGGCCTCCCACTGGGACTCCCCGGCCCTGCCAGGTGCGCCTGCCCGCCTCCTGCTGCTCCCGCTGCCCAGCACAGGCCTGCACACAGGCCCCGCACACAGGCCCCGCACACAGGCCCCGCACACAGGCCCCGCACACAGACCCGCACACAGGCCAGCACACAGGCCCCGCACACAGGCCAGCACACAGGCACACAGGCCCCGCACACAGGCCAGCACACAGGCCCCGCACACAGGCCAGCACACAGGCCCCGCACACAGGCCAGCACACAGGCACACAGGCCCCGCACACAGGCCAGCACACAGGCCCCGCACACAGGCACACAGGCCCCGCACACAGGCCAGCACACAGGCCCCGCACACAGGCCAGCACACAGGCCCCGCACACAGGCCAGCACACAGGCCCCGCACACAGGCCCCGCACACAGGCCCGCACACAGGCCCCGCACACAGGCACACAGGCCCGCACACAGGCACACAGGCCCCGCACACAGGCCCCGCACACAGGCCCGCACACAGGCCCCGCACACAGGCACACAGGCCCGCACACAGGCACACAGGCCCCGCACACAGGCCCCCCACACAGGCCTGCACACAGGCCCCGCACACAGGCACACAGGCCCACACACAGGCACACAGGCCCCTCACACAGGCCCCGCACACAGGCCTGCACACAGGCCCCGCACACAGGCACACAGGCCCGCACACAGGCACACAGGCCCCGCACACAGGCCAGCACACAGGCCTGCACACAGGCCCCGCACACAGGCACACAGGCCCCGCACACAGACCCCGCACACAGACCCCGCACACAGGCCCCGCACACAGACCCGCACACAGGCCCCGCACACAGGCCAGCACACAGGCCTGCACACAGGCCCCGCACACAGACCCGCACACAGACCCGCACACAGGCCCCGCACACAGGCCCCACACACAGGCCCCGCACACAGGCCCACACACAGACCCCCACACAGACCCCGCACACAGGCCCCACACACAGGCACACAGGCCCACACACAGGCCCGCACACAGGCGGCCGGGCAGGGCGGGAGGCAGAGGATGCCGAAGGGAGGTGACTCCTTTGAGGTCACACAGCCCGAGGCCTGGGCCTCCCTGAGACGTGTCCTAACACACGCATGGCCCGGGCACAACCACACGGGGTGGCAGGCGGCACACAGGGAGACCGGGTGCCCGGCTCACAGCGCTGTCCAGCCCGACCGAGAGCCCTGCCGCCGACAGGGAGCCCCGCCCCCGGCAGGGACCCCTCCTGCACCGCCCGGCGAGCTCACCACCACGGTGATGCCGTCCTTCTCCAGCAGGGCCTTGTCGTAGGTCACCTCGCACACGCGCACCACGGTGGTGGCCCCGTACTTCTTCAGGTCCTGGGGGGCGGGGGGGCAGGAGGAGGCAGGGCTGCAGGGCTGCAGGGCTCCACCCCCACCCCCACCCCCACCCCCACAGCGAGAGGCCAGAGCCCGGGGGCGGGCCGGGCCTGCCCCCCAGTCCCTCCTCACCCCGCTCAGCAATACAGAAAGGCCACCAGCCACGCGAACCCCAGGGGTGGCCTTTGGGCTTCGTGGCTCCCGATGCCCCGGGCCACTGCGCCCTGGCCCCTGGCCGCCAGCAGGAGGCGCCCCGCCCGGGCTCCCGGAGCGCAGCCTCCCGCCTGTCGCCTCCTCTGTCCGGCGCAGAGCCCAGGAAGACCAGGGACGGGGCACCCCCAGCCACGCGTGGGCCCCATGACCCCTCACTGGGCGGCGCTCCCAGCCGGGGGCATGGACACATCCAGACCCCACACTGGGGCCGAGAGTCTGGGAGGGGCAGATTCTGGGAGCAGGGCACCGGAGCGGGCCCGCCGGGCACAGCGGGCGGCAGGAGGAGCTGGGTCTGCACCCCGGCAGGGAAGCCCGGGAAAGGTCAGGGCAGTTCACACCCAGCCCGGGATATTTATACCCGGGGAGGCATCCCCTCTGCCGGCCGCAGGGGCGGCTCCACCCCACCTGCTCCGGCAGCTATTTTGGGGATGGTAAGGCATCAGCTGCTGGACCGGCTCGTCATGCGACAGGGACACTGGGCACAGCGAGGGCAGGGCCATGCGACAGGGACACTGGGCACAGCGAGGGCAGGGCCATGCGACAGGGACACTGGGCACAGCGAGGGCAGGGCCATGCGACAGGGACACTGGGCACAGCGAGGGCAGGGCCATGCGACAGGGACACTGGGCACAGCGAGGGCAGGGCCATGCGACAGGGACACTGGGCACAGCGAGGGCAGGGCCATGCGACAGGGACACTGGGCACAGCGAGGGCAGGGCCATGCGACAGGGACACTGGGCACAGCGAGGGCAGGGCCCCGCACGGCTGAGCAGTCAGAGCAGGAGGGTGCAGGCTAGGAGGCCATGGGCGCCTGGGTCCCTGTGCCTGCGGCAGAGGGTGCTGCACCCAACAGGCCAAAGCCTGGACCCCTAGCCTCACACTGACCTTTGACCCTCATCACAGACTGACCCTTGACCCTGGCCTCACTCTGAGCCCTGACCCTGGTCACCCTGACCCTGACCCTGGTCACACTGAGCCCTGACCCTGGTCACACCCTGAGACCTGACCTTGGTCACCCTGACCCTGACCCTGGTCACACTCTGAGCCCTGACCCTGGTCACACCCTGACCCTGACCCTGGTCACACTGAGCCCTGACCCTGGTCACACTCTGAGCCACGACTGGTCACACGTGGAGCGCTGACCCCGACCACAGGCTGAGGGCTGTGCCCAGTCTCCTCCTGGGTCCTATTATCACAAGGGCCTCCGCTGTGAGGGGACAGCCCTCTGAGGGGCTCCCGCCCATGTCCAGGGCGCCCACGGCCTCCCCACTCGATGCTCACGCTCCCTGCAGGCCCAGTCCCTGTGCAAGGACCAGCGCCCGCTGCAGAGGGAAGAGGCAGCACAGCCCGGGCCCTGGGAACTCAGGGCTTCTCCAGGGAGGCCGTGAGGGACGGAGGCTCTGCAGCCACACGTGGCCACATCTGCTGGGGCTCCATGCCCGTCGCCTGCCTGCCCTCGGAGTGGGCTGCGGCCCAGTCTCCCCCCACACACAGCAGCGCCAGGAGGCCCCCGCCCAGCGCTTCACCGAGGCCTCACCAGAGCCTGGGCGCCCGGGGGCCTGCCGGGCTCTGACACTGGCCTCCACGTCACTCCAGCCCTGCCTGGCTCGAGGCTGTCAGGGCCGCGGCTCATCTGGGGCCTCCCTCCTTCCAGCTCAGCCTCTACAGAAGCCAAAGGCCAGCCAAGGCACAGGCTGCTCCCGCACTTCTGAGCCTGGTTCAGCAGCTGGAGTCCCCTGCCCTCACGCCGGCCCCAGGAGCCCCCACCCCGAGCTCCCGGGGAGCCCCCCTTTTGGGGATCCTGTTACCACCGGGAGGCCGAGGACCGCGTGGCCGGGCGGCGCTCACCTCGATGAAGGTGCTGAGGGTGGCGTTGGTGGGGTTGTGCGTGATGAGGAACCGCATGTTCTTGTAGCTCACCTCCACGGGGGCCGGCCGGTTCATGCGGGCCATGGCGGTGCGGGACACGGCGGGAGGGGCCCCCAGCCCCCCACCCCCGGGAACGGGTCCCTGTGCTTGTCCAAAACCTGCCCCACACCCCGCACAAATATTGTGCAGATACCTGGGAGGGGGCAGGACGCGGGGTACTTAGAATACAAAACGCAACTCTTTACAAAAGGAAAAGCAGACCCAGCCCCCGCCCGGAGCAAGGCGGCCGTCCTCCCGCCTCAGAGACGGGTCATTACAAAAGGGCAGAGAGAAATGTCAACCGAAACTCAGCCAAGAAAACGGCAGAAAGCCCGAGTCAGCCTGGCTGCGGTGTCCGTGTCCGGCGCGGTGCCCGTGGCTGGGGACGTGGTCCCGGCATCTGTGGACGGTGGCCAACCCCCTTCTCTCAAAGGCGGGCCTCGAGCCCCATGGACCGGAGGAAGCCGGACTGGAGCAGAACCAGCAGGCCTGCTTGGCGGGGGCGCGGGCGGCGGCTCGGAGCTCGGCCCTCCGTCAGGCTATCCCATGGGGGCTCGGCGAGGCCTGGCAGGGCGCAGGCGGCTCAGGCGGCCCCGGGCCGGGCGGCGGCCATCGGCGGGCGAGGGCAATGGTGGGGGCCAGAGGCGCGGGGCCCCTCAGCAGCGGGCGCCGCGATCCTGGACCCGGCAGAGCTCAGAGCTGCCCCTCCCGGTCCTCTCCATGGAGCCCAGGCCAGTCAGCGGGCGATGTCTGCGGACAGAGGGAAGGAGGAAATGAGACAGAGGCCACGGCCCCCTGCCTCCTGAGGGGGTGTCAGCCGCTCCCCCCTCCTCCCCCCATCCGCCCCCCGAGTGCAGCACAGAGAGGACAGCCCCTGCCAGGCTGAGCGAGGCCCTGAGGGGACAGGAAGCCCCTGGACAAAGCAGAGAGAGAGGGAGGGAGGGAGGGAGGGAGGGAGGGGAAGAGGGGGGTCAGGGTCCCTCTCACACCCAGGACAGGCCCCTGCCCGCTGTGGCACTCCTAAGCCAGATGATTCTGGGCGGCCGGTCCTCAGGGACAGGTGCTCAGGCCGGCACTGGGACCCCTTGAGGGAGGGGAAGGAGGCCCCACTCAGCACCAACCACCGCAAACGTCTCTGCCCAGCTGCTGTGCCCGCAGGGCTGGCGGGCACCAAGTAAACAAGCCGGCTCTGCCCTCCGGGAGCCCAGAGCGCCAGGGCAGCCCTCCGCAGCCAGCGGGCGCCCTCAGGCACATGCCCGGGTGGTGACAGCACAGGTGGCCAGGAGCAGAGTCACTGACGGGCCCCCGGGAGGAACACTGCGGACCGCAGGCGCCGTCAGTCCCTGCACCCCGAATCTCCCCCTCTGGGCCCCACCCTCAGCAGCAGCCCTACTCACACCCCAATGTGGGCCAAGGGCCTTGGGCATGCCCCTGCCTCGGTTTCCCCATCTGCACAATGAGAGGCCAAACAGGATGCCCTAAGGTCCCTCCGCTGTGACCCGGGCGCCATGCCCGCACTCCTAGCGGCTCCCCCAGCTCATTGGTCTCCGAGCCCCAACTCACCGCCCCTTACCTCTGCCCTCACCCCTGCACCCCCTTCTCCGGCTGCCCGCTAGGTGCAGGGAGGGCCCACAGGCTGAGACCTGGGATGTTCTGGGCCAGCTCTGCTGGGCTCCTGGGCTCAGAGCAGATGCTGCCCCCTGTGGGGACCCCAGGAGGGTTAAGCAGGGGTGTGGTGCCCCAGGAGGGAGAGGAAGGCAGAGAGGAACCCTGCCTGGCTCGGCCGTCCCGCCTGCATCCCGGAGCCGGGGAGAGACAACTGTGGACGCCAGAACTATCAGCGAACAAACACCTGTGCCTCCTGGGGCAGGGGAGGTCCCGTGTGCATGCGTGTGTGTGCGTGTGTGCGGGTGCATGTGTGTTTACTAGCATGGAGAAGGGCCCAGGGAAGCCACCGGCCTCCAGGTCTTTCTCTGAGGGGCCGACCACCACCTCCTGCCCACGTGGCTGGGCACCGGGAGACCCTGTGGGTGGTAGCGGTAGGCCTGGCTCTGCTGCCCGGGACCCGGGCAAGTCCTCAGGGCAGAGCCACCCACATTCCTGCCCACCTGAGCCTCAAGCTGCCCGGTGTCAGGGGTCTGGGCAGAGGCTGGACCAAGACTACCACCCAGCTTGGGTTCTCGCCACACCCCCCTTTCTGAAGGTCTGGGCTGCCAGCCCCCGGTGGGAGCCAACAAAGACGCCCCAGGGCTCCGCAGGCCTGGGGCCACCCCCAGGAGGGTCCTCCCTCCACACCACACTGCCCCCTGAGCTCAGGGAGCAGGATCCCCCAGCGCAGACCGAGCCCACCAGCCACCACCCCACCCACCACCCCACCCACCACCCCACCCACCGGAGCCTGAGCCCATCCCTCCCGGACACGGCCCCCCATCTGGAAGGACTGTCTCTGGAGACCTGTTGGGGAGCCCATCAGCGTCCCGCCTGCAGAGAGGAGAGCCAGGGGGGACCGAGGACCAGAAGTTCCAGTTTCCTCAAGCTCAAGTCCAGGCGACAAGCGCAACTCCCAGCCGTTTCCGGAGGGGGGACCCGGGGCCGGGCTCCGTCCCCCCTGGTCTCAGCCGATGAGGAGGGCCGCCCCTGGGGCCCAGAGCCCCTCCGGACCCAGAGCCGGGGGACGGGGGGGGGGGGGACCCGGGGGGGGGGGCTGAGGACCAGGCACAGGCGCCCGGGAGGAGGCAGGGACCGGAGCCGGTACTGCGGGCAGCGCTCCCGGGGGCTGCCGGCCGCGGGGCGCTCCCGGGGCGGGGCGGGAGGCCGGGCGGGGCGGCGCCCCCCGGGGCGGGGCTGGGGTCCCGGCCCGCCCCCCGCCCGCCGGCCCCGCTCACCCAGCGCGCAGGCGTCCCGCCGCCTCCATCGGCGGCCGGGCGGCCGGACGGGGCGGCCGGCGGCGCGGGGACGGACGGGCGCCGCTCCCGGGCTCCCCGCGCCGCTATTTATGGCGCCGGCGTCACGTGGGCGGGGGCCTGACCGGCCGGCGACCTGCGCGGCCGCACCTGCCGCCTAAATATACCCGCGGCCGCAGACAAAGGCCGAGGCCGAGGAAGCGCGGGAGGAAGGGGAAGCGAAGGGCAGAGGGAGGCGCTGGCCGGGGGCGGGGCGCCTGCCTCCCGCTCCGCCCGCCCCGCGACCCTGGGCTCCCAGAGCGGTCCACAGCCGGGCCGGGGAGTCCGGGGGCGGGGGATCGGGGGAGTCCGGGGGCCGGGGGGGATCCGGGGGGCCTGGGGGGATCCGGGGGGCCTGGGGGGAGCGGGGGGGTCCTGGGGGGATCCGGGGGGCCTGGGGGGATCAGGGGAGCGGGAGGGGCCTGGGGGGATCAGGGGGGCGAGGGGATCAGGGCGGGGGGGCTGGGGGGATCAGGGGGGTTGGGGGGATCAGGGGGGCGAGGGACGGGGGGGTGGGGGCCTATGGGAACCCGGGGGCGGGGGAACCCGGAAGGGGAGGGATGAAGCGTGGTGGGGAGCAGGCTCCTGGGGGCCCTTAGCACAGACCAGCGTTTTCCTGTTTATTTGTTGTTGTTTTAAATATATTTTGATTGATGTCAGAAAAGAAGGGAAAGAGAGAGGCGGGGGGGGGGGCATGGATCGGCTGCCTCCCGCAGACCCCACACTAGGGATGGAGCCCGCACTCTGAGCGGGAATCTAGCCGTGACCTCCTGCCCAACTACTGAGCCGTGCCCGGGGCTGCACGGGCCAAGGCGGAAGGTGCAGAGAGGCTGCCCCTGGCCCCGGGGGTAACAGGCTGACACCCCAGGACGAGGCTCTGCCTGCCTGGCCCTGAGGTCCACCTGCTCAGGCCTCACGCTGAGGACCCTGCCGCCGCCTGAGCACCTGCTGTGTGCTCCACACCACCGTCCCCCCCGAACCTCTGCGTGGAGTAGTGGAGTGGGGGAAAGGAGGTGCTGGGAGCCACGCACAGGCCCCACAGGAAGGTGTGAGCGGGGTGGGGTCCCCACATCAGCCTGTCCTCCAGGGCTCAGTCAAGACGCCCCTCCCGGGAGCCCCGCCAGGCAAAACCGTCCCCGGGGGTCCTGGCGTGGCTCCCACCTGCAAGTGCTCCTGGGACAGGAGCCCCAAGAGCGCAGTGAGGTGATGGTCTGCACCCTACCGGCCTGGCCAGGCCAGAGGCCCTCAGAAATGGGGGCCAGCCGAAACCGGTTTGGCTCAGTGGATAGAGCGTCGGTCTGCGGACTGAAAGGTCCCAGGTTCGATTCCAGTCAAGGGCATGTACATTGGTTGCAGGCACACCCCCCCAGTGTGGGGTGTGCAGGAGGCAGCTGGTCGATGTTTCTCTCTCATCAACCTTTCTAGCTCTCTATCCCTCTCCCTTTCTCTTTGTGGAAAATTAATAAAATATATATTTTATTAAAATCCACCCTTGCAGAAGTCTGGATTTAGGTGAGGGATGGTGGATACTTTAAAAAAGAAAGAAAGAAAGAAAGAAAGAAAGAAGGAAGGAAGGAAGGAAGGAAGGAAGGAAGGAAGGAAGGAAGAAAGAAAGAAAGAAGGAAGGAAGGAAAAAATGGGGGCCAGGGGGGAAGACCCAGGGGCCGGGCCTGCCGGGAGCCTGCTCTGAGCCCAGAGCCCGCCTGGCCCTGCAGCAGCAGCCAACTCCGCGGGCCCTGGCCAGCACCCCTCCAGTGCTCATCTTGGCCGGCCGTGGCCGTGGCCGTGGCCGCTGGGCGGCAGGGCCTCCGGGCAGACGAGACGGCTCCCCCCACCAGCCTCCTCCTCCCTCGTCCCAGTGACCGTCCCCTCGGGCTCAGGGATCCTGCGCCCAGAACCCAGAACCCACCCTGATGCTCAAGCTGCAGACCTGGGCCCCACAGCCCTATCCCCCCTCGCAGGGGCACCCACCCGGGCGGCCTGGGGGGCACCTGCTCTCCTGGCACGGCCCCAAGCCCTTCAGAGAAATCTATTTTTATCGGGCAGGAGCCGTTCCTGGCACCCTCCCAGCACCAGCCCAGTCCGCACGCTGCTAGGGGGCCTAAGGGGGAGACCTGGGCGGTCCGAGCCCTCACCACCACCACCACCCCAGCCCCCAGGAACCCCTCCCAGAGCCCTCCCCCTACTGCCCCCAGGGCCCAGCCCACCTCCCGGACCAATGGCTGCTGCCTCCTTCCTCCCATGCCGTCCTGTCCCCTCTCCCTCCAGCCTGATGCCCTTCAGAGTGCAGAGTCCCTGCCCCTGGGAAGGCGGACCTAGAGGTTGACAACTCCCCCCCACCCCCACCACGCAGAGCTGGCACCGGGAGGGCCCCCCACTTGTGGACAAGTGGCCCAGCGGCCTGGGCAGAGGTCCAGATCTGGGAGATGGCCAAGCCCGTCACGGGATCTCAGAGGAACCTCAGAGGTCACCTACGCCGTCTAATCCCCCGGGCACCCCCCCGCTCGCCCGCCGCTCCTTGGCAGCGCCTCCCGCCTTTGGGCAGCTCCCCGAGTCATCAGCCCCTCCCTCCTGCGCCTCCAGAGCTCCCTGCCGGAGAGGGACAAGAGGGACCACAGGAGGGGGCTTCCCAGCAGAGTCAGCTCAGCAGGCAGGCGCTGCAGAGGCCCAGTGGGTGGATCAGGCAATCAGGAAAGGCTTCCTGGAGGAGGTGGCCAGGGGAGAGACAGGCTGCTCCTGAGACCGGAACGGCACCACGGGGGCCTGCCCGCTCTGACCCAGGGCCAGGGCCGGCCCTCCTGGGCCCGTGGAGACCCTCGGGAGGCGGCCCCCCTCGAGGTCCCGGCACCCCACTGTGGCCCAGAGGCCGAGCTGTAGGAAGCTGGGGCCTGGCACCGTTCTACCCGCCGGGATCTCGAGGTGGAGAAGGCGCTCCCCAGCTCGCAGCCGACCCCCAGCCCCGCCCCTCGCCAGGCATGGGGCTTCCATGGTGACCGAGGGCCGTGGTGCCGACCGGCCCACCGCGTGCCTGCCGGCCGCACCCACCCGCACGTGCGTCAGCCACCAGCACTGCTGGGCAGGACGGGGGAGTCCAGGCTCCCCGCGCCCACGGCCGGAACCCCGGCAGGAGCAGGCGCTGGATAGCGGGGCCCCTCGGGGGGAGCGAGCCCGCTGACGGCTAGTGCCCATCTGAGCTGCGCTCACAGCCACCTGAGCAGCGTGGCCTGCTTTTTGGTGAAGGTTGGTGGGTCGAATGGATTAGAAGTTCCTTCATTTGGGGGAGGGGGTGTCTGTGTCCCTGAGGGGGGACAGGTGACACGACCCCACGGGGTGCTGAATGGGTCACAGGTTTGCCCTGGGCTGGAGAGGGTGTGGCTGAATCCGTCTCGACTAGTGGCCAAGCCACCGTGGACCACGTGTGGCAGCAGCGCCTGCCCTCAGCACCGCCGAGGACGCAGGATAACGGGGTGACCTGGGCCAGCCCCCCGCAGGCCGCCCTCCTGGAGCCCTGACTCCACTCCCGAAGAGAGCTGTGACCCGCTGACTCTCGCCTGCATTCAGCGAGGAGCACACGGGCCCCAGGGCCGAAAGCCAGGCCGGTCCCCACTGCCCTGTGACCCCCTCCTGTCCCAGAAGGCCGACCCTGTGGGCCCACAGGCTCCCCGCCCCCCGCACGCACAGCAGGAAGGCTGGGTCCCGGCCCTGCTGCTCGGGAGGTCTTCCCCGGGGTGGCGACTCCCAGGCCTCCGGCCATCCCCCTTCCACACCCGGCCCCCCACCCAGGGTCCCTGAGCCACTCACCCGAGTCCCAGTCCTGGAGTCCCTCCGTGCCGCGCCCCCAGCCTGGCTTTATCCCTGCCGACTGCCCGCCTCCCGCCTCAGGCCCAGACCCCCGCCCGCCCCGATCGGCGGGAGGCTGGGGCGCTGGCAGGGGCAGCCGGGAGGTTCCCGCGGCCCAGCCTGTGGCTCCCGCCCCCGAGCGCGGCCATCAGCTGGGCTGGGGGAGGGGGGGCTGGGACACAGGTCTGAGGTCGCAGGGAGCACCCTGGTCCCAGGAGGAGGGAGGAGAGCCCCTCCCCCTGGGGGCCGGCTCCGGGGCCTCCGGGGGCAGGGCAGTCCCCAGGGCCCTGTAACTGCAGGAGCCAGACTGGAGGGGCAGGAGGGCAGGAGGTGCCGGCACCGAGCCAGGAGGGAGGGGAGCCCGGGCACCAAGGGATTGTCCAGGCTTGCAGCCGGGGGGAGGGGGGAGAAGGGAGGGGCAGGCGGGGAGGGGGCAGCCTAAGCCCTCCCAGGGCTCTGTCCTGTCTCCCTACCTGCTGGGGGCGGGGAGGGGGTCCTGGGCCCCTCCTTGCTCACGCCAGCACACCCACCGGCCCACCCTCAACCTAAGCCCCCGCCTGCCCTGGGGTCCAGGTAGCAGCCCCGTTTCCCAAGCGCCCAGAGCCCAAAGGCCTTCGGCCCATCCTGTAGCGGCCACTTCCTCCCTGAGGAAGGAGGGTGAGGTCAGCTGGGGGACTTCGCCCATCCCGTCAGGCCTGGGCTGGCTCTGAGGAAGCGGGAACCCTCCGAGGGGGGAGGCGCTGTTCCTGCTCCGGCCAAGGTCAGCGCCCCTCCCCCCAGGATGCCGCGATCACAGGGACAGAGGGAGGGGGGCCTGTCCCCTGACCCTGGCTGGGGTGCAGGGGCATCCCAGGCTGGTCAGCCCCTGAAGTGACACTGGGGGAACGAGGGAGGCCACCAGGAAGTCCATGCTTGCGCTGCCCCCAGGGAGCGAAGGGGGCAATAGCAGGAGGAGGAGCCTCCCACCCGTCGGAGCCCCTGAGGGCAGGGCACGTCCAGCCCCCGGGAGGCCTCCCCAGGTGGAGAAAAACCCTGGGGTCACTGTCCGCAGCGGGCAGGACAGCCATGACAGCGGCCGTGTCCCCAGGTGCCCCAGAGCCCACGTGGACCGGCCGACATGCGTGCACGGAGACGCACCCCACGCCCTGGGTCCGTGTCCTGCACCCAGGAGCCACCACCAGGCCGGACGTCAGACTGGACAGGAGGGGCTCTGGCCTCACGCTGCGGGCCCCATCCAGTCTCCCTCCCCAGCCCCCGCCTTCGCCTCTGAGACCGGTGCCCACCTTCCTGAGGCAGGGGCCCTGCGGGTCCCAGAGGGTGAACCGTCTGGCAGAGCCTCCCACGGCCTCTGGCCCAGCCCAGCCCAGCCCAGCCCGGGGTGGCTGCACGGGTCCCAAAGCCGCACCTTCATTCCCCGGGGTCCTAGTCTCACCACCCACAGCCCCGTCTGCACTCGCACACCCGGGCTGACCCCAGGCTGGCCCCGGGCTGACCCCTGTGCCCACCTGCAGCTCTCCTGGCCTCCGCGCCGGCACCGGCTCCTGGCACCCACACCCCTTCTCCAAGGCCCCGAAGGCCGTGCCCAGAACGGGCGTGGCATGCCAGCGGACGTGGAGTTTCGGGACCCACTTGGAGCTCCTGGCTCCTCAGAGGCCTCTCCCAGGGCCCCGCCCCCTCAGCCATCCAAGAACGAGGAGGCCCCAGGAGGCCCCCCTCCCGACCCCCCGAAAGCAAGCTCAGAGCCTCTGGCTCACCAGGCATCGCCCACCCTTCCCGCGAGGCTCAGACAGGACCTCCTCAGGCACAGGGGCCCCGGGGCTCACACCGGGCCCCGGGCTGGGCTTCAGCGCCCTGGGCTGGTGCCGGCCCCCCAGAGGGTCCCTGTGGCCCGGCAGTCCCTCTCGCTGGCCGGGCGGAGGCTGCCCACCCAGTCCTTGCCCACAAGGCGAGAAACAGGAACTGTACCCACAGGTGCCAGCCCTCGGGTGCCTACGAGGGTGCATGGTCTGCAGGACGGGGGTTGGGCACACTCTCGAGGGGTGGTCCCCGTGAAGCCTGCTCTGCAGCGAGGCCTGGGAACTCACTGGACTCCATGCTCCCACCTGCATGGACCCCAGCCCCTTTACCGAGGGCAGTGGCGGCTCCTGGGGACCCCGGAGGGCGCGGGGACAGGCCCGAGCGGGGAAGGCTGTCCGCTTGCAGCCAGCACGCAGGCCTGGCAGCCCCTCCTGCCACCCCACCTGGGCAGCACCCCAGATCCCCATGCCCACCCAGCCTCTGTGGCCACTCGGGAGAGGAGCAAGCTGGCCGGTCCTCGGACTCGCTGCCCTGTCAGCAGGGCGCCCGGGGCCTGGTGGGCCCCCCGTGGCTGGAGAGTCAGGAGCGTGGGCGGCCCACGGCTCTGAGTCCACGCTCAGCCCCCACCGGCCCACACGGCCTCACACAGCTCGCGAATGTCCCCTCCCTACCCCGCGTCCTGTCCTGGGAAGTGGGGCGCCAGGACCCCTCATCTACCCCCAACACAGTCCTGGGAGCACAGTCGCCCCGTTTTTGAGGGGGGGGCCATGGGGTCCTGACTTGCCTCAGGCCACACAGCTGGGGGCGGGGCCGGAACCGAGGCCCGCCCAGGGTGGCACTCTCTGTGTTTTGCTTCTTCAGACACTGAGCCCAGGAAACCCCCCCCACCCCCCGACCCGCTCTATTCCCTGAAATCCCGCCCCTGCCCGCCCGGAGCACTGGGCGGCGGAATGGGGAGCAGTGGGGGCAGACAGAGGGAGGGCCGAACGTGGCGGGGCCGGGCCGCTGGCCACGGGCCAGGTGGACGCACGTCAGAGGGGCTGCGGGAGCCGCGGGAAAGAGCCCTGACCTGGCCGCGGAGGCCACGTCCAAAATAGCCGCCCGCACCCTGCGGGCCCGCCAGCGAGCGCTCCGCCAGGCTGCCCGGCGGGCGGGAGGGCACAGCTATTTCTGGGCTGGCCTGGCAGCGAGATGCAGACCCCCCCCGCGCCGTGCCCCCAAAGAGCCGGTGCAAAGGAGGCAGCTGAGGCCCAGAGAGGCGGGCGCTGTCCCCGGACGCACAGCTTAGGGGCCCGCAGCACCCCCAGAGACCCAGGACCTGCTGGGGACCCTCCTGCTGCCCTCTGCTCTCTGACCCCCTCCTCTGAGGAAGAGCGTGGGGCCGGGACAGGTGGGGGACTCAGCTGTGCCCGCAGCACCCCTCTGGCCCCGCGGCGACTCCGGGGGCCCCTTAGGGGCAAGGGCCTCACCCCGCCACCCGGAGGGAGGAACCGGGACGGATCCCCGCAAACAGGGAACGGGCCACACGTAGGAGGCCAGGCCAGGCCTGAGCCCCCACCTCATCCCCGGCCGCACTCACCTGCGAGGAGGCGCCTGCCGGCAGAGGAGGTGCCCCTGCCGCACCCGCCAGCCGCCCTCTGCACGCTAAGGAGGTGCCCGCGCGGGCGGGCGGGAGCCGGGCAGGGCGATAATCCTATTTGCAGACATTAGCCCAGAGCCTGCTCCGGCCACACCGCGGGCCGGGAGGGCCCCACACGCCCGCAGATGGAGCTGCAATTCCCAGCACGTGGCATGCGCCGTCCCAACCCGCGTAGAGCGTGCGCCTCGGTGTGTGTTTAGTGGGCGCGGGGTTCTGTCGGTGGCACCGCCGGCTAATTCCAGAACATTCCAACACCCTGAGAAGGGAATCCCGGACCCGCCAGCACTGGGCTCCCACCCCTCCTCTGACCCGTCCCCCACGCAGCCACTTCCCGCCCCTGAGAACCCACTCTCCCGGACACTTCACATCCGTGTACCACGCGCGACGCGGCCTCCTGTGGCTGCTCCCGCTTGCAGCCCCACACCTGCCCGGCCAGCCGCCGTGGCTGCGCAGTGCTCGGGGTGGAGGGGCCACCACAGCCGCCTGCTGGCGGGCTGACGGGCACCTGCTCGCCGGTCGCCTGGGGACTGAGGGCATCACGTTTGCGGCCAAAGAACTCCCTCACCGGCCGGCGGGCTCAGTGCTTGAGCGTTGACCTGTGAACCAGGAGGTCACAGTCAGGTCACGGTCAGGGCACACGCTGGGTTTTGGGTTCGATCCCCAGTGCGCGGCGTGCAGGAGACAGCTGATCCATGACTCTCTCTCATCAGTGATTCTCTCTCTCTCTCCTCCCTTCCTCTCTGAAATCAATAAAAATATATTTTAAAAAAATAAATGCCTCTCCCGTTCTTGCCTGTCCTGGTCCACCTCGTACCTCCTCACCGGGCAGCGGGGTGGGGCCGGCTCCGCTCAGGCCTGCGCCCGCCCCGGGAGGTGGCCGGTCCCCCCCCACGCCCCGAGGGGGCTGCGAGCTGGGGTCGTGACTGACACTGTCTCTGCCTGGGACTGGCCGGCCACCCTCCCGGACACGCCCGCGGTCGCCTGTCCTCGGCCCACCGCTCTCCCGGACACGCACCGGCGCCCAGGCCCGGCCCGGGCCACGCCTCCTGCAGCAGCTCTGGGAGCCAGCGCTGCCCCACGCCCTGGTTCTCACGCTCACTTCCTCCTGGGGGTGGGGAACTGGCCCCGGCCCGAAACCAGCCCTCAGGGCAGGCTCTGCCCATCAGGTCCCTGAGCAGAGGCTTCCGAGGAAGTGGGGGAGGGGGAGAAGGAAGGAGGGAGGGGGAGGGGGAGGCGGCAGGGGCTGGTCCTTGGCCCCCCGAGCCCGCCGGGCAGGGCTGTCTGGCCCCCAGGCCCACCGGGTGGGCAGGCGTGAGGCAGCCAAGGACGCAGGACACAGGGCCCCACGGGGTCAGTGTCCTCCCTAGGCCGCAGGCCCAGCTGGCAGTGTCTGTGGGAACCGTCCCCAGGCCCAGCGGCCACACTCAGGGTGGTGAGTGGGCATCGGGCAGCTGGGCACCTCGGAGGGCGGAAGCCCAGGCCCCGACCGGCAGGGTGATGGGGGGAGGGGTGTGAGGCAGGGGCTGGGGGGAATGAACCCATCCATGTGCAGACACACACACACACACACACACACCACTCCCTAAGGTCACTCACTGCCCGGGGCTCAGAGCCTGTGACTCGGTGGCCAGGCCCCCGCTGGACCTCGCCTGGGGCTCGTGTGCGGACGGGGTAGCTGACGGGTGGACGGGCCGGTGGACACACTGTCTGAGCAGGTCAACCTATGCTCCAGCTCTGCCCACTCTGTCCTCATCCCCTGCCCCCATCACTCCACCCAGGGACCCCCGCCGCTGGCTGTCCTCTGTCCTCACAGGCCTGAGGCCCCTGGGGACAGCCCTTCCGGTCACTTCCTGCCAGGAGGCGGGGGAGGGGGGAGCAAGGCCTCCAGATGGCTTCCCTCCCTCCCTGCGGCCGCGTGGGAACAGCCCCACCCACAGCGGGGGGGGGGGCTGGGGAGTAGAGGGGGAGGGGGGAGGTTGCAGCCCCCATCCATCCGCAGAGCCCCTCCCACGCGTCTGGCCTCCTAACATCCCCAGAACAGGGCTCACACCCTCACTGACTGAGGGGTAAATGGAGGCACAGTCCCCAACGGCTCTCCTATCTGCTCGCCAGATGCCCCTGTCACCTCCAGCCTGCCTGTCCCCACTCCAGGGGGCAGCTCCTCTCCGCCCATTTCTCGGGGAGTTACACTGAGGCCAGCGGGCAGAGGGTCTGGGGGAAGTGCAGTGCTGTGTGGGGCGGTGCCGGCTCCCCCAGCACGCACACCCGGAGGCCCCTCTCCGGCCCCTGACTGCCGCCCTGCCTTCGCCCAGCCCCTCCCCTCCCTGCCCCCCCCCCCAGGGGCCGCCCGCACACCCAGCCTCCCCCAAGAGCCACAGGAGCCAGGGCAGGCAGTAACGGCACCCCCCCCCCCCACCTGGAGCAGATGGGGAGGGATGCAGGGCCTGCGGGCCGACCCTCTCCTGGCGGCCCGAGGCTCTGCCTGGGGGACCGGCCGGCGTGGGCAGCCAGACGCACACGTTCCGCTGCCCGCCTGCTCCTAGAGGCCTGCTCCAGGGCCCTCCAGGCCCGGCCCGGGCCACGGGCACGTCCGGGCCCTCTCATGGGAGATGCACGGGCGTCTGTGCCCGCTCGCGGACACGCCCAGAGCCGGGTGCACAGAGTGAGAATTCCCGCGGCATCATGGGCTCTGGAACCAGAACCCCACACCACTGGTCCATCGCCCGGCCTCCCCGACCTGAGGGCCTGGCCTGTCACCGCACAACCCCGCAGAGAGGGAAACCGAGGCACCCGGGGCGGGCGCAGGAGCGGAAGGAAGCGGGCCTGGGGCTCAGGTGGCCGCGGGCTCAGGTGGCCGCGCTGAACCTCCAAGGCCACGGGGTCAGTCCTGGCTCCGCCCCCCTCCCTGGCTGCTGTGAGGTCAGCGTCTGTCTGTGCTCCCATTCCACAGGTGAGAAAACTGAGGCTCGGGGTGGGCCCAGAGCCCCCAGAGAGGCCGGGCAGACCAGGGCCATGCTCGGGGCTCCCTTGGGCCAGTGGGGGGTCAGTGGTCATTATGGAGGGACCTCGGGCAGCCCCGGGCACCCCCTGAGCTCCATCCGGCAATTCCCAGCAGATGGGCTGGCCGGCGAGAGCAGGGAAGCCCAGAGGACACGGCAGCTCCCGCGGGAGGTGAAGGGGGAGTGTTTGCTTTGGCAGAGCCGCGGGGAGGGGAGGGGGGAGCGAGGAGGGGCCGGGGCCGCACCAGCGCGGGCGGAGAGGCGGGCGGGTGAAGCCCACTGTGGCTCCCGGGGTGACAGGGTGCTGGTGGGGGGGTGAAGGGTGCTGGTGGGGGGGTGAAGGGTGCTGGTGGGGGGGTGAAGGGTGCTGGTGGGGGGGTGAAGGGTGCTGGTGGGGGGGTCACAGGGTGCTGGTGCGGGGGTGAAGGGTGCTGGTGGGGGGGTGAAGGGTGCTGGTGGGGGGGTGAAGGGTGCTGGTGGGGGGGTCACAGGGTGCTGGTGCGGGGGTGAAGGGTGCTGGTGGGGCCACGGGGAGCCCCCTGCACTCTCCGTGCCTTTCCAGGAAGCCGAGTCCCAGGAGGGCCCCGGGGCCAGGAGACGCGGGTCCCCTGGGAAGTGGACGGGGCAGGGCCGCCCGCCCTCCCGCCCGCCCGCCTCCTGCGGGGTCCCTGCTGGCCGGGGCGTGGGAACAGCTCCTGCAGCTCCCAGACGGGCGGGGCGGGGCGGGGGCTGTCGAGCAGGCCCAGGCCCCCCTTCTGCAGAGGGAGGGGGCGCCTGCCCCAGGCAGTGTGGCCGGAGCCCCGTGGACAAGGGCTGCAGCTGTTCCCGAGACCAGCCCTCATCAGGCACCCAAGACCCTCCCCTGCTTCCTCCCGGTGGCCTGCTTTAGGGCCACTGCCCCGGGAAGTGGGGCCCTCAGGCACTGCTCCAGCCCACCGCCCTGTTCTAGAACCTTCTGCAGCTCCTGCCACCAAGCCCCCCCACCCGCATCTGAGGCCTGGAATGGAGCCACGGCATACTGCAGTCTGCGGCTCAGACTTCCCACAGCCCGCCAGCAGCGGTGCTCCCTGGGGGACCCCGAAGCCCCCGGGGGACCTGTGCGCCCCACAAAGAGCATCTGGGGTGCTGGCAGTGGACGGCCCTCGGTCGGATCTGGCCCCTGGCTTGCTGGAGCAGAACAGAGACCACCCCCAGGCCTCCCAGCCGGAGAGTCGGAACCAGAACCCACCCTCTGGGCCGGCCTCCCCCCGCCCACTTCTCAGGCTGCTGGCAGCTCCTGGGAACAGGGCATGAGGGTGCCCCCCGCTGGCCACAGCTCTGCCGCCCCTTCCCACTCGGCCCCATGGACCTCCCAGGGTCCTGTCTCTCCAGCTCGGCCTCCCGCACTCAGCCAGGCTCAGTCTGGACCCTGCGGGGCAGACCAGGGCCAGAGCAGCAGGCTCAGGCCCGAATGGCGGCTCTTCTCCTCGCTCCCAGCCCAGGTGAGGACAGCAGAGGGCGGGTCTGTCACCCTCACACTCCTGACATCAGTCAGGGGGGGACCGAGGCCGTCCCCGGTGCATCCCTGGCCTCAGGCTACCTCCCCTGCAGGGAGGCCCAGTACCCCCATTCTGCAGATTAGGAAAGTGAGGCGCAGTCCGGGCAGAGCTGGGATTTGAACCCAGGGCTGGGAGACCAGAGCCGCACCGCTGCTGAGAGGACAGGCAGGGAGCTGAGGGGAGTCCCGGCCTCAGAGACGGTGGGCGGAGGGAAGGCTGAGCAGAGAGGTGGAGACGGAGCACAGGCCTGAGTCCCAGTCGCCCAGTCCTCCCGCCCACCTGCCCCCTCCCCACCCACCTGCCCCTGCACTGCCCCCTCCCAGAAGCAGGGCTGGGAGCAGGGCCGGCTGGGCGGGGCGGGGGGGAGGAGGGGGAGTAGTGGAGGAGGATCCCGCAGGGGGACCCGTGGGCACAGGATTAGCAGACTAGCTCCAGGACTAGGACGGGGAGCTAAGTGGATTCCCAGAAGCACCTGCAGCCCAGCAGCCAGGCCCGGAGGGCGGGGCCTCAGAGGACGCCTGGCCGGGCCAGAACCAGCCGTGGCCAGCACCTTAACTCTTCGTGCCTCAGTTTCCCCATCTGTGAAGCGAGGCCTAGGGTTGAGGAGTCCATCCAGAGCAGGAGTGGCCTCCGGGGCCGGAGCCTGGGGGCCGCCACCCTGCCTGCCCGCACCCAGCGGCAGCAGCAGGGCCCGCTCTGAGCAGGCTTGGACCCTCCGCAACCCAACAGTGCTGCCCGGGCACACGGGGCCGAAGGTGGTTGCTCCTGGCCAGCCCTCACCGGGGTGTGCACCCAGCCTCTGTCCACGGGCGTGTCCCCTCCAGCCCTGCCCCCCGAGCCCCTCGCACCCAGCCACCCCCCTCCAGCCCTGCATGCTGTGTCCTCCCCCAGGGCCCGCAGTGGAGCCTGAGGCCCAGCCCACCGTCCAGGCCCCACGGTGAGGAGCCGGGACATCCACCACCCACTCCTGACCCAGCAGAGATGGAAGGCTTGGGGCCAGGCGTGCTGCGTGGGCGCCCCCTGGTGGTGAGGAAGGGCCTCTCCAGGCCCCAGGACTTTCCTCCTCTCCTCCCCTCCTTCCAGTCCATCCTCCCCTCTCCCCCCTCCTCCGCTCCTCCTCCCCTTTCTCCCCCTCCTTCCTATCCTCCCTCCTCTCCCCCTCCTCCCCTCCCCCTCCCCTCTCCCCCTCCTCCCCTCCCCTCCCCTCTCCCCTCCTCCCCTCCCCTCCCCTCTCCCCTCTCCTCCCCACCCCCTCCCCTCTTGTCTCCCAGCCCAGGGCCTCCCTGGGGCCTGTGGGGACAGCCTGGGGACGCAGTGCGGGCTCTAGGGCGGCTTTCCCGGCGTGGGCATGGCGCCGCCCTCAGCACCTGGGTCTCACCAGGGTCTAGAAGTTTCCCCAGAGAATGAGGGGCAGGGCTGACGCCTGCCGGGGCTCAGGGAGGGTAGGCAGGATCCAGTGAGGTGCCCTCCCCCACCCAGAGCCCCAAACCTGAGTGGGTGAGATGGGCAAGCTGGGGGGCAGGTGGCAGCAGCCCTCACTCCTCCCGTCCTGACCACTGGGGTCCTCCACCTTGGCCACCTGCCGCCTCTAGTGGGGCCTCCCCTGCACTGGGGCCTCTGCACTGGGGCGAGCCTGCTGAGAGGCTGCTGGCCGCCTGCAGGGCCCCCATAACTGCCATCCCACAGGGGGGCTCGGGCAGCCGGGCCTGACCCTCAGAGGCCTCTCCTGGGGTGACAGTCTCCGTGGGGGGCAGTGCCAGGGGCAGGACTAGCACCAGGATCCATGTGGGCACCTGGAGATGCTGACCAGAGTGCTGGCACCTGCGTGTGGTGGCCAGCAGGGGGCAGCCCAGCTCGCCAAGCCCCGCGCCCAGCACGCTTGGGGCTGGGAACCGGCCCCTGTCTCTCCCACTCTGGCCGCTCCTCCCTCCCGCGGGCTGTGCTCTCCCAGGGGCGCCAGTGTGACCTCCAGCCGGTCCCAGAGTGGCCTGGAGCACCTGCTGCCACTCAGACCTGTGCGGCCGGCCGCGTGGGGGGCAGAGAGGGAGGAGGGTGCCCCGTGGGGGGCAGAGAGGGAGGAGGGTGCCCCGTGGGGGGCAGAGAGGGAGGAGGGTGCCCCGTGGGGGGCAGAGAGGGAGGAGGGTGCCCCGTGGGGGGCAGAGAGGGAGGAGGGTGCCCCGTGGGGGGCAGAGAAGGAGGAGGGTGCCCCGTGTGGGGCAGGGAGGGAGGAGGGTGCCCCGTGTGGGGCAGGGAGGGAGGAGGGTGCCCCGTGTGGGGCAGAGAGGGAGGAGGAGACCCCGTGGGGAGCAGAGAGGGAGGAGGGTGCCCCGTGGGGGGCAGGGAGGGAGGAGGGTGCCCCGTGGGGCGCAGAGAGGCAGAAGGGTGCCCCGTGGGGGGCAGGGAGGGAGGAGGAGACCCCGTGGGGGGCAGAGAGGCAGAAGGGTGCCCTGTGGGGGGCAGAGAGGGAGGAGGGTGCCCCGTGGGGGGCAGAGAGGGAGGAGGGTGCCCCGTGGGGGGCAGAGAGGGAGGAGGGTGCCCCGTGGGGGGCAGAGAGGGAGGAGGGTGCCCCGTGGGGGGCAGAGAGGGAGGAGGGTGCCCCGTGGGGGCCAGGGAGGGAGGAGGGTTCAGGGAGACCCGAGCAGGTGCGGGAGCGGCCTCTGGTCCCTCCACAAGCACACTGGCCCTGCCCAGGCGGAGGCTGCTAACGTCCGGGAATCGGGCACGTGGAACAGGGACCAGACAGAACCACCCACACAGGAAGGCCCTGAGGGTGACCCCAGGTGTGTGCCCTCGAGGGCTCAGAGCAGGGGCTCCCCACCTGCCCCCAGGTGTCTGCTGGGTCTGAGAGACCCGTGGAAACGCCCACGGGCGGGAGGTGGAGGAGAAGCCAGGGGCGCGGACCGGACGGACGAGGCCCGGGGCGCCCCTGTGGGGGTCGCTGTGAGAGGACGCAGGCCCCGGGCGTCCTGCGGAGTGTCAGGGCAGCGGATCCGCAGCGGGGAGCGGGGACTGGGGGGGAGGGGGGCGTGGGGCGGCTGCTCAGTGGGTTGGGGTGATGGAATGGTCTGGAAGGAGGGGTGCTGGCCACCCCTCAGGTCTGTCCCTGGCCTGCTGGGGAGCCACCTGTGAAACGGGGCAGTGGCTGGGCTGGGGACATGTGGAAGGGTCCCCCCCAAACCCCCTCAGTCCCCGCAGTCTCCCCGCCAGCTCCAGCCAGGATGCGCCCGGCCTCCCTCCCACACCTGGAGTGACAGCCCGGTAAACAGCGGTGGCGGCAGGAGGGGAAGTGTCAGCTGGCCCTAAACAACCGGCCTGGAGACGAGGAGCAGGCCCGGGCGGCGGGGAGCTGGGGGGTGGGAGGGGGTGGGGGCAGCTCGGGCTGCAAGGATGAGCGATGGGAACAGGATTTGGTTTACAGAGGGGAAAATAATTATCCACAGGCCTCCGACAGAGTCCATTTGTTCTTGAACAGAGGAGGGTGGGAGGAGGGACAGATGGATGGGCGGAGATGAATGGAGGGATGGAAGGATGGTGGAGAGGTGGAGGGATGGAGAGAGATACGGAGAGATGGAAGGATGGAGGGATGGATGGAAAGATGGAGAGATGGAGAGATGGAGAGATGGATGGAGGGATGGAGGGAGGGATGCCGGCACCTGAGACTAACCTGGGCCAGTGACCAGGTGTTAGCCAGGGTCTAGGTGGGACGCCGGAGGTAAGCGGCTGGTGACCCAGTGTCCGCTCCGACCAGCATCCCTGAGTGCGGGTGGGGGCCAGGTGCGGGCAGCCGGGGCCTCTGGGTGATGGATGCCCCCGGCCCATGGGCCCGCACGGCCCGAGTGGCCCCGAAACACACGGCATCCCCTTTACTCCTCACTGCAGGGCCATGAGGGGCCATCCTCACCCTGCAGATGGGGAAACCGAGGCCGGGGAGCCAAGGGACTTTCTCAGGTGGGAGGCGGTGGGACCAGGATGAGAACCCAATCTGTCCTTCCCGAATGCCCATCACTCACCGAGGCTCCGTCCGACCCCCAGCTTCCCGGGAGCCAGAGGGGGTCAGAGATCGGCCCTGAAGGGGACCGGTGCCAGCCTGTCCTGGCTCTTACCCTCCGCCTCCCTGTGAGCCCGCAGGCCCTGCCCCTGCAGAGAGGGGCCTGAGGCTCAGGCGGACAGTGTCACACGCGCGCGGGCCTCCTGGCGCGGAGCCGGAGCCGGGCCGGCCTCCCCGCGGGAAGACAGGAGGTTCTCTGCGCTCCTCCTGCGGAGAATGGTTTCATTCGGGTTGTTTGCTTGTTTGTTTATTGTTCTCAGGGAGGAAGGGAGAACATGGATCGGCCGTCTCCTGCACGCCCCCCACAGGGACTGAGCCCGCGACCTGGGCCTGTGCCCTGGCCGGGAATCGAACCCGGGACCCTTTGGGCCACACGCCAACGCTCTGCCCACTGAGCCGCACTGGTGAGGCCAGGGGTCCTTTGTTCTCATTACAGTGGGGCGGGTCCAGGTGCAGGCGCAGGGGTGCGGCTGGCTCCTCGGGCAGCGAGCGGAGCAGCGCATGGCTGTGGGCTGTCATGGACGTGCTGCCCATCTCCGAGGCCCGCTCCCCAGCGGCTCCCGCCCCACGTCGGCGAAGACCCCGCAGGTCATGAGCTGCCCCCGAATCGCCGCACCCACCGCGCTGCCCCATGGCGCCCTCCGGTGGGTGGGCTGAGAGCTGGTGTCCAACGGGCCTCCCCTCTCCCCGTCTCAGCGATGGGTGGTGTGGGGCGCGGCCGCAGCGTGTGGACAGGCTCAGGCCTCGGACTGGGGAGGGCACAGTCCGCTCTGGCAAAGCCACGGCAAGGCCCCGCGTGGAGGGCAGGGCCTCCCAGCACCGGGACAGCCGGGCTGTGCCTGTGAGCGGGAGCCTGTGGTCGAACACGCGGCCCCACGTGCTGAGTGACAGAGGCCGCAGGGAAACCAAGCTGGACCAGGGGCCGCAGCTGAGTGGGATCAAACCCAGGAGAAGGTCAGGAACATCTTGACCCGCCCTCACTCTGCCCCGTGGCGTCGGCCGGTGGTCCGTGTGCTCTCTCTCCCCATCGGAGGCAGCGTCCCACCCAGACCCAGCGCCCATTCTCTCGTCTGTCCTTTCCCAATCCTTCACCACCCTCAGGCTCACCGAGCCCGGCTGAGCCGGCGGGCACCCAGGGCGCCTGCCGTGGGGTTGAGTGTGGCAGGGCCGTGCCGGCTCCCCGGGCGGGGGCTGTGGAGGCCTGAGGGGTCCCCCTGCACCGTGAGCTCCCCCCGCGCCTGCCCACCCCTGGCGCTCCGTTCCCGTGCCCTCTCCTGCGTGGCCTGTGCCTGACCCTACCCGTCCAGGGTGGCCGAGGCAGCCAGGGCAGCGGCGCTGGGGAGCCAGGGCCGCCCGGGGCTGCTGCGCAGACAGACCCGGACAGACACAGACAGGAGGCCGGACCGCCCGGTCCCACGGGGTGTTCTGAAATAGAAGCAGGTCCGAGCCCGGGGACGTGGCTGCCTCTTGACCTGGGTGGGCGGCCTGGCTCAGCCGCGAGAGCCTGGCCTCGGGGCCTGGACAGAGGCCTGGAGCCGGGGCACCTCTAACCCGGCACTGCCCCGGGCCAGGGTCCGGGGTCCTCCTGCCGCCCCTGGCGAGGTCTCCCAGGGCTGCAGAGCCCGGGGCTGGGGAAGAGCCGCTCTCCCAGCCCCCGCCTCCCCACTCCCTGGGCCAGCCCCGCCCCGCCCCGCCTCCCTCCCTGCTGTGGGCTGGCCGCACTCCTCCTCTGCCCCGTCCCCACCTGCTGGGAGCGCGCTGGGGCAATGTCCCGGCACGGCGCACGCAGGCCCGGTGCTTCCTGGGAGGGGCCTGGCTGGGGTCTGACATAGGCCCCATGTCCCACCTCCAGCACAGGGTGGTCCGCCGGGCTCGGACCCGGGCTGCCCAGGGCCTTCCAGCGGCTCATCTCTGACACTCAGTCACTTCTCACTCCGTCCTCTTACCTCCCCCCACCCCCCAGTTACCCCACCACCACCACCAGCACAAGGGGCACATGGCCACTGCTGACCCCGCAGGAGCTCCCAGGGCCTTCCCGCCCCCCAGCCCCAGCTGCCCCACTCCCTCCAGGTCACCCCAGGACTGGGGGCTCCCCATGCTCCCTCCAGGGGCCTGAGCCCTCCCGTGGAGCCGGCCTGCACCTCCACCCAGGCCCCTCCCCCTGGGCAGACAGGACCCGTGGAGTAGGCGCAGGCTGCTTCCACCCTCCGGTGGCCTGAGACCAGGCCTCTCCGAGGTCAGGGGGGTCTGGGGCTATTCGCGCTGAGCCCTCAGGATGGCCAGCGTCTGTCTGTCCGCTGTGAGTCCTGCAGACAGAAGTCCCTCCCAGTTGCGCAGGCTCACAGAAGCCTCGCTGGGCAGCCCTGCCCTAGGTGGGCAGTCAGACCCCTGACCCAGACTCAGCCCGGCCACCCGCCCAGGCCACGGAGGTGACCAGGCTGAGACTGTCCCTGTGGGCCTGTCTCTACTGAGGGCCAGGAGGGTCACTCCGGCCTCCTGGGCTGCCCCTTCTGCCTGCCTCCCCCCTGCAGCTGCCAGTGTGTCCCCACAGCCACTGCCCGCAGGGGCCACACCAGACAGGGCAGGTGCCAGCCCCACAGGTACACTCAGGCCCAAGCGTGCCCCTGGGACCACACCAGTGGGCACAGAGGCCAGGTACTGCTTGTGCAGGCCCTCGAGCTCACGGGCACACACAGGCACACAGGGGCACACACAGGCACACACAGGCACACACAGGCACACACGGGCACACAGGGGCACACACGGGCACACACAGGCACACACGGGCACACAGGGGCACACACAGGCACACACGGGCACACAGGGGCACACACGGGCACACACAGGCACACACGGGCACACAGGGGCACACACAGGCACACACGGGCACACAGGGGCACACACAGGCACACACGGGCACACAGGGGCACACACGGGCACACACAGGCACACAGGGGCACACACGGGCACACAGGGGCACACACAGGCACACACAGGCACACACAGGCACACACAGGCACACACAGGCACACACGGGCACACACGGGCACACACAGGCACACACAGGCACACACAGGCACACACGGGCACACACGGGCACACACAGGCACACACGGGCACACACAGGCACACACGGGCACACACAGGCACACACGGGCACACACAGGCACACACGGGCACACAGGGGCACACACGGGCACACACAGGCACACACGGGCACACACAGGCACACACGGGCACACACAGGCACACACGGGCACACACAGGCACACACGGGCACACACAGGCACACACAGGCACACACAGGGGCACACACAGGCACACACAGGCACACACGGGCACACACAGGCACACACGGGCACACACGGGCACACACAGGCACACACGGGCACACACGGGCACACACGGGCACACACAGGCACACACGGGCACACACGGGCACACACGGGCACACACATAGCACACAGGGGCACACATAGCACACACAGGCACACACGGGCACACAGGCACACATGGGCACACACGGGCACACACGGGCACACACGGGCACACACGGGCACACACAGGCACACAGGGGCACACACGGGCACACACGGGCACACACAGGCACACAGGGGCACACACGGGCACACACAGGCACACACAGGCACACAGGGGCACACACGGGCACACACAGGCACACACGGGCACACAGAGGCACACAGGGGCATACACGGGCACACATGGGCACACAGGGGCACACATGGGGACACAGGGACACACAGGGGCACATAGGGGCACACACATGGGCACACACGGGCACACAGGGGCACATAGGGACACACACATGGGCACACACGGGCACACACAGGCACACAGGGGCACATAGGGACACACACATGGGCACACACGGGCACACACAGGCACACAGGGGCACACACGGGCACACACAGGCACACACGGGCACACAGGGGCACACACGGGCACACACAGGCACACACAGGCACACAGGGGCACACACGGGCACACACAGGCACACACGGGCACACAGGGGCACACAGGCACACACGGGCACACACGGGCACACACAGGCACACACGGGCACACAGGGGCACACAGGCACACACGGGCACACACGGGCACACAGGGGCACACACAGGCACACACGGGCACACACAGGCACACACATAGCACACAGGGGCACACACGGGCACACACGGGCACACACATAGCACACAGGGGCACACAGGGGCACACACAGGCACACACGGGCACACATGGGCACACACGGGCACACACAGGCACACACAGGCACACACGGGCACACACGGGCACACAGGGGCACACAGGCACACACGGGCACACACGGGCACACACAGGCACACACGGGCACACACGGGCACACACGGGCACACATGGGCACACAGGCACACATGGGCACACACGGGCACACATGGGCACACAGGCACACACGGGCACACACGGGCACACATGGGCACACAGGCACACATGGGCACACACGGGCACACACAGGCACACACGGGCACACAGGGGCACACACGGGCATACATAGGCACACATGGGCACACGGAGGCACATAGGGCACATACAGGCACACACGGGCACACATGGGCACACACATAGCACACAGGGGCACACAGGGGCACACAGGCACACACGGGCACACACGGGCACACATGGGCACACACGGGCACACACGGGCCAGATATATAAAACGCAGACCCCAGAGGCCGTGCGGGCAGGCACACAGACATCTGCCCCTCCCGGCAGGCAGCTGGGTCTGTGGTCTGCCCAGCACCCAGGGCGCAGGCTGCACTCCCTCCCAACAGGGCTGGGGGTCAGGGAGCCCAGGCTGCAGCCCCCAGGCTCCCCTGTCCCTTCCCTCCCCTCCTGGCCCCTGCCGCTTTGGCCCCACCCCTAAGTGCCTCAGTTTCCCCTCTGCCCTGCAGGGCTGTGGAGTCTGTGCCCCTAAGCTCCTCCGGCCAGGGGCCTGACGGGCTCCTCCAGGGGCCTGACAGCTCCTCCAGGGGCGGTGGGTGGGGTGGGGAGGAGGGTCTGCCCCGCCCACCCGCCCCCGCCCGCCCCGCCCCCACCGCGGTCGCCTTTGCCCAAAAGGAGCCCCGGGCGCCAGTGACGTCAGGCCCCAGGAAGGCAGCGGCCGGACAAGTGGCCGGAGCTGCGGGGAGAAGGGAGCGGAGCTGCGCTCGCCACCGGCCGCGGAGGGAGGTGAGTCCCGGGCTGCCCGGCTCCCCCAGCCCGCGCCCAGCCCGCCACCGCCCAGCTCAGGCCGAGGGTCTCCGTCCGCCCGGGGAACACCGGGCTGGGGGCGGGGTGGCGGCCAGGCGGGTGCAGAGGAGGGGGCTCCCCAGGGCTGGTGGGGCGTCCCTCCCGCCCAGCCTCCCGGTGCTGCTGAGCCCCAGAGCCCTTCTCTGGACCTCATTCATTCATTCATTCACTCACTTGTTCACCCCGTGGCTCTCGATCCTCTGCCCAAGGCCACCGGGATCTCCCACCTGTGGAGGCGCTGGAAGGGGGACCCGGGGCCCTTGATGAGCTGTGGGACCTCGGCCCCACCTTCCTCCAGACCGGGCAGGGCTGGGGGCCGAGGGCTCATGCGGACAGGCTCCGAGCAGGGCACCCGCATGGAGGCCAGCCCAGCCTCTCCCCGGCTGAGGCTCTCAGCTCCAGCCCCACCCTTTCCGACCCCAACAGGGCGGAGAAACTGAGGCCCAGTGCACGGCCGCCCGGCAGGGCTGGGAGCCGGCGGTGACGGCCCGTGAGAAGGAGCCGTCCGCGGGGGGCGGGCAGCGTGCTGGGAACTGGCCGGTGGCCAGGGCGGCGACGGGCAGATACGGAGCAGCTGTGCGGCTCGGGCAGGACTAGGGATGGAAGGGCGGGCAGGATGGAAGGGAGGTGGCGCTCACAGCGTCCGGGCCGGCCGCCCAGCTGCCCACTGCCCACCACCCCGTTCTGCCAGCATGCGGTCCCACAGCTGGAGGGGCGCTCAGGTCCCCTCCCCTGCAGGGGCTCCTGGCTGGGCCTGCAGATCCCCCTGCACAGGCCGTGTCCTGTCCGAGCACGGGGCAGGTAGGAGGGGCCCCGGGGCAGAGCGCACACACCAGCCCTCACCCCCACCCGCCCCCGCTGGGTGACTCACGCCTGGGGCTGGCAGCACCCACGTGGGGGTGTCTGGGGAGGGCTCCGTGAGCCCCTGCAAGGGGACCCCTTGGAGACAACACGTGGATTGTGGGGTCACAATTCTGTCCAGAGCACCAGGCGGTCGGGGGGCACAGGGACGGGGGGTGGGGTGGGGGCTGTGGGTGCAGGTGACACTGGCAGAGACCCATGTGCAAAGGCCGAGAGGACCAGGCGGATCTGCTGGAGAAGGACGGGGCAGAGGCCAGCTGGGATGCCTGGAGCCCCGCTCCGCTGCCCCAGAGAGGCTGCCTCGGGGGCTGGCCGGGGCGGCAGGAGGCTGTCGGAGCACCCGGACCCCGGTGCAGGGCTTGCATTTCATTGGAGGGGCTGTGAGGCAGAGTGGGGGGCGTGGTGGGCCCCGGTGGCCTCCGCCCTCACCCACCCTGCCCCCGAGGGGCCCTCTCCCGGAGCCCAGGGGCGGGAACCTGGCCGGGAGGAGCCCACATTCTGGCCGGCACCCCCCAGCTCCTGCTGGGCGAGCCTGGGCCAGCGGGGTCCCTCCTGGGGCCTCAGTCAGGGCCCGGCCATCCTGGTAGAACCACAGGCGATATTCTCAAGCTGCTGCCGCGAGACCAAGAATAACCAGAAAAACAAACAGGAGCCAGTTCCTCTGCTACCGGCTATTTTGGCCCTGCATGGCATCTCGCGGGCACGCGGTGCTGCGTGCCCGGCGATCTGTGTGCCCGGCAAACCTCAGTCCGAGGCCCGGCCCCCCAGCCTCACCGCCTCTCTGGGCCTCCACCCCCTCGGCTGTGACACCCAGGCTGACCGTGCGGACGCACAGCACCTGGCCCAGCAGAGGCTCCAAGCACCCTGGCGGAGGCACGGCTTCCCCACACCACAGAGGACACGCAGGGACAGGAGGGGACAAGGGGGTGGGAAAGGACACACCCTCCCTGCCCACGGGGGAGGTCAGCACGGCCCCGACCTCCGTGGGGTCTTGGCCTTGTGTTCACCGGGCACCAGTGAGCTGAGGGGAGACAGTCCCCCCTTCATGGGTGTGGCCATCAGGCTGGACAGAGAGGAGCCCCAGGGGGGACCGGGTCCGAGGACTCGGGAAGATGCTCATCCTTCCTCTGTGGGCTGGTCCTGGGTTCGAGCCTTCACCCAGGCTCTGAGCAGTCCCGCGCCGGCACCTGGGAGGCCCATCAGGGCCCGCTCGGGGGCGCCCAGAGCCGCCCGCGCTGCTGTCAGGACGTGAGCCTGGTGTGGACGCTGGCGATTCTCACTCCCGCAGCCTCATCCGGCCGCTGCCAGATTTCATCCATGGGCTTGCCCCCTCATTCATTCACCAGACCCGTTCCCAGCTTCACAGGTGAGACACCGGCTCTGAGACCAGAACCAGACCGGTGAGTGCCTGGTGGGGGCACAGGCCTCCCTGCTGGCCGCCGCCAGGCCACGCCCGGCACTGTGCTGGGCACCAGACACGTGGCCCTGCCCAGCTGGCCCGGCGTCAGGGTCTGCTCCACCTCGGCCAGGCCCCGGGCACCGGCTGGGAAGGGAGGGACAGGCCATGCCTCCCCTGGGAAACCCTACTGACCCCACTTACCAGGTGGGGACCAGGCCTTGGGGGGAGGGGTAAGAGGGGAGACAGGGATGGGGACGACCACTCAGCAGAGAGGACGGGAAAGAGATGGTGGGAATGCAGCATCAGAGGTGAGGGCCCAGGCTGAGGCCAGGTCAGGGTCAGTGTGACCAGGGTCAGGGTCAGTGTGACCAGGGTCAGGGTCAGTGTGATCAGGGTCAGGGTCAGTGTGACCAGGGTCAGGGTCAGTGTGAACAGGGTCAGGGTCAGTGTGACCAGGTCAGGGCTCAGGGTGATCAGGGTCAGGGTCAGTGTGACCAGGGTCAGGGCTCAGAGTGTGATCAGGTTCAGGGCTCAGAGTGTGACCAGGGTCAGGGTCAGTGTGAGCAGGGTCGGCTCAGTGTGAGCAGGGTCAGGGTCAGCGTGACCAGGGTCAGGGTCAGTGTGACCAGGGTCAGGGTCAGTGTGAGCAGGGTCGGCTCAGTGTGAGCAGGGTCAGGGTCAGCGTGACCAGGGTCAGGGTCAGTGTGACCAGGGTCAGGGTCAGTGTGACCAGGGTCAGGCTCAGTGTGACCAGGGTCAGGGTCAGTGTGACCAGGCTCAGGGTCAGTGTGACCAGGCTCAGGGTCAGTGTGAGCAGGGTCAGGGCTCAGTGTGACCAGGGTCAGGGTCAGTGTGAGCAGGGTCAGGGTCAGTGTGGCCCAGAGACCCGTGAGCTGGGGATGACGGGCGGGCCCGGGCACAGGCCGGGCAGCACCGGGCCCCTCCCAGCAGCACAGGGACCTCAGCAGGTGCTGACTGCGCCCAGGCCGGGGCAGCGCTGCTCACCAGGCTCCCTGCAGGCCAGCGAGGGCTCCTCGCCCGGGTGCGCCCGCGGGCGAGGCAGGGGCTCCCCGCCCCAGCAGGCAGGGCCGAGTCCTCGCTCCGCAGGGAGGGCGCTGTCCGAGGGAGCCTGGAGCCAGGGCCGTGGGCAGCGTCTGGGCCGTCCCCAGCGGTGCACTGGCTCCGGTCACTAAGAGAAAGGGGTCTCCCCTCCCGCTGCAGGGGCCCCCGCCCCCGGCTGTCCGCACGCCGCCCCTCCCCCGCTCTCCTTTCCCCTGGAAAAGCCAGAAATGCCCTTATTTGGAGGGCGGCGTGGGGCAGGGGCCCGTTAACCCTTCCCTTATAAACAGAGGGATAAATCCCAGCAAGCCACACAGCGCGGTGGGAACATAAACAGAGGGGCAGCCCCCGCCTCCCCCCCACCGTGTCCGGGCCTCCGGCTTTATGTAACTCAACCCACTGGGCCCTCGGCCTGGCCCGGCTCCGGCTCCGGCTCCGGCTCCCCCCGGTGAACCGCGCCTGTGCCTCCACCACCACCACGTGCTGCCTCGCGGCGCCGAGGGGCTAGAGCACCCCCGCCCCTTGGGTGCGGTGCCCTGCGAGGACCCTCCCCCAGGGCGTTGCCCTGGCGCCGCGTTGGGGGCGGAGAGAACAGGTGGGTGGGCGGAGGGCAGGCCGGGCCTCAGGGCGAGGGGCAGCGGGTGGGTGAGCCTGGGGGCAGGGGGCTCACACTGGCTCCCTGGCCCTGTCCACGGGCCGGGCGCTGCTGTGCTCGGCTCCTCCTCCCCCCGGGACTCGGGCACTGAGCGGCTTAGTGACTCCCCCAAGACGCCAGCGCCCAGCGTAAGTAAGGAGGAGGCGGGTGGGAGCTGGGTTCAAACACCGCACACTGCCCGCCCTCTGCGCCAGGCCACACCGGTCACCTCCGTCTCCGAGGTGCCGCCCGGGCCTTGCCCGGAAGGAGGAGCAGGCTCGGAGCGCCAGCCTCCTTCCTCCTCCTCCTCCTCCTCCTCCTCTTCCTCTTCTTCTTCTCAAATACGTTTTTATTGATTTCAGAGAGGGAGAGAGAAGCATCAGTGATGAGAGAGACTCCGTGATCGGCTGCCTCCCGCACGCCCCACACCGGGGATCGAGCCCACAGCCTGGGCACGTGCCCTTTATTGGAAGTGGACCCGGGACCCTTCCGTCTGCAGGCCGACGCGCTATCCACTGAGCCACACCGGCCGGGGCAGGGCGCCAGTCTCTAGCCAAAGCTCCCCCCGGGCAGGTAGACACGCTGGGTGCTCGGTGAGCAGGCCAGCCTCCGGGCTCCGGGCTCCGGAGCCGCCAGGGTAACCCCCGCCCCCCCTCTCTCCTCCCAGGCCCGGAGCGTGCGCTGGCGGCCGCCGTCATGGCCTCCGCGTCCCCGGCGGGGCCCAACGCCACGGTGCCCACGGCGGCGGGGGCGGCCTGGGCCAACGGCAGCGCGGCCGGGCGGCCGCTGTTCCACGTGTTCGCGGCGCTGGACGAGGAGCTGCACAGCGCGTTCCCGGGGCTGTGGCTGGCGCTGCTGGCCGTGCACGGCGTGGTGTGCGCCGCCGGGCTGGCGCTCAACGGGCTGGCGCTGTACGTGTTCTGCTGCCGCACGCGGGCCCCCACGCCCTCCGTCACCTACACCGTCAACCTGGTGGTCACCGACCTGCTGGTGGACCTGTCGCTGCCCGCGCGCTTCGCCGTCTTCTACGGCGCCCGCGGCTGCCCGCGCTGCGCCTTCCCCCACGTCTTCGGCTACTTCCTCAACATGCACTGCTCCGTGCTCTTCCTCACCTGCATCTGCGTGGACCGCTACCTGGCCATCGTGCGGCCCGAGGGTGCCCGCCGCTGGCGCCAGCCCGCCTGCGCCCGCGCCGTGTGCGCGCTCGTGTGGCTGGCGGGCGGCGCCGTGACGCTGGCGGTGCTGGGCGTGGCGGCCCGCGGGCCCTGCTGCGGCGTGTTCGCGCTCACGGTGCTGGAGTTCCTGCTGCCGCTGCTGGTCATCAGCGTGTTCACCGGCCGCATCGTGTGCGCGCTGAGCCGGCCGGGGCTGCTGCGCCAGGGCCGCCGGCGCCGCGTGCGCGCCGTGCAGCTGCTGCTCACCGTGCTCGTCATCTTCCTCGTCTGCTTCACGCCCTTCCACGCGCGCCAGGTGGCCGTGGCGCTGTGGCCCGGCATCCCGCGCCACGCCAGCCTCGTGGTCTACCACGTGGCCGTGACCCTCAGCAGCCTCAACAGCTGCATGGACCCCATCGTCTACTGCTTCGTCACCAGCGGCTTCCGGGCCGCCGTGCGCGGCCTCTTCCGCCGGCGCGGCCCCCGGGGCGAGCCCGGAGCCGGCCCCGCCGCCGAGGGCTCCCGGGGCTCCGGCCGCTGCCACATCCTGGGCGCCGGGCCCTGCGCCCTCGCCCGGGCCCTGGCCGACGGGCCCGGCGCGTGACGGATGGCCCCTGCCGGGAGGCCGGGGGGCAGGGCGGTGGCCTGACCCGCGGGCCGTGCGGGGCGCTGGCCTGCAGCTGTGCGTGGGGTGTGGATGCGCCCCGGACGTGGGCTCCCGCTGGGTGCTCTGTCCCCGGAGGGGCGTAGGCCAAAGGAACAAAGGCTTTAAAATTGAGACAGTCGGCCTGAAGCCGGGCCGCGGCTCAGTGGTTAGACCGCTGCCACGCACTGAAGGGTCTCGGGTTGGACGCCTGGTTCAGGGCGTAGACCTGGGTGGCAGGTTCCACCCCCGGCCCCGTCGGGGTGCATGCCTGAGGCAACAACAGATGTGTCCCTCTCACGTAGATGTTTCTCTCTCCCCCCTCCCTACTTTCCACTCTTCCAATAGAAAAAAATATATATATCCTCTGGTGAGGATTAAAAAGTAATAGTCAACCCTTCCCCTCCCCACCCCCCTTCCCCATCCCTCCCCCATGGAGGTAGAAGAGCCAGCACAGGAAGGAAGTGGCAGGGGACACAGATTTGCTTAGTGAGTGATGTGAAGGGCCCTGTCGGTGGGACCCCCGCCCCAGGCGCCCGGGCCGCTAGCTCTGAGCCGGCACTTGGGAACCTGGGTGACGCCGGAGCCTGCCGCCACCCGGCAGAGCAGAGGCGAGCTCTGGCCCTGTGCGGAGCGGGCGGCTACCCAGCAGGTGCAGTCCACGCCGGGAGAGCCGGGTCCCACTCAGACCCAGCCCGTCTCCTCCAGCCCCTGCCTGCCGCTCAGGCCGCTCAGGCCTCCCATAGCCCAGCCCGGGAGAGGCCCGCAGGCCTCCTGCCGCCCCGGAGGACAGGGGCTCTGGCCCATCCTGCGGGTGAGGAAACAGCAACGACACACAGGACCGGACGCAGCTCCGGGCGCCTCCTCCCGGCCTCCGGCACGCCCAGGCAGAGGGCGCTGACCAGCTGCCCGCCCGGCTCCCCCAGCTCCCCCGGCTCCCGCTCTTTCTGGGGAGGGAGCCTTTCTCTGGCTTGAGCTTCTTTTTTAAAACATGTTTTATTGCTTTCAGAGAGGAAGGGAGAGGGAAATGGAAGCATCCGTGATGAGAGGGACCCAATCCCTGACCGGCTGCCCCCTGCATGCTCCCCCTGGGGACCGAGCCCGCCGCCCAGGCACTTGCCCTTACTGGAAACTGACCCGTGACCTCCTGGGTCAGAGGCTGTCGCTCGCCCCTGCGCCACGCCAGCCGGCTCTGGCTCGCGCGTCCGACCGCCTCCTCCAGCCTGGCCTCCAGGATTGCCTCCATGTGCCTCTGGCCCCCAGGCCTGCAGTTCCTCCACCCAACCCGGTTCCCCGGGGACCGCGAGGGCCCTGGGGGAGCCACCGCCATTCGCGCTCCAGAGGTGGCTGCCTGCCTCCGGGGGCCAGGGCGGGAGCGGGGCCCGCCTCCTGCCTTTGAGGAGCTGGCCCCATGGTGGACCAGTCTCCCCATCTCCGCTCCTCTCCCCGCCTGGCAACTAGAGGGGAGGGGCTGGGGCCAAGCCCCCATCCACGGGGCGTGCTCCCTCCTGAGCCCAGGGGCCAGCGGGGGGCGGGGGGGGGTCCCTGCATCGCCCTGCCCTCCTCACAGCCTCCCTTCCGGATTTTCCGAGAGCCGAGTGACGCGGATGGCGTGTGTATTTATATCTGATGTAAACAGTCTCCTCAACGAGAAGTCTTCGTCCCAAATTAAACCTGTTTATTCCCTCGTGCCCGGACTCACTGTGGGCAGGGGTCGCCGCGGGCTGAGTGGGCGGCATGGGCACAGGCCCTGCCCCACGGCCCTGCCCCCACGGCCCTGCCCCCACGGCCCTGACCCACGGCCCTGCCCCACGGCCCTGCCCCACGGCCTGCACAGGCGGCTCTGCCCCCACGGCCCTGCCCCACGGCCCTGCCCCACGGCCTGCCCCCACGGCCCTGCCCCACGGCCCTGCCCCACGGCCCTGCCCCACGGCCTGCACAGGCGGCTCTGCCCCCACGGCCCTGCCCCACGGCCTGCCCCCACGGCCCTGCCCCACGGCCCTGCCCCACGGCCTTGCCCCCACGGCCTGCCCCACGGCCCTGCCCCACGGCCCGCCCCACGGCCTGCCCCACGGCCCTGCCCCACGGCCTGCACGGCTCTGCCCCCACGGCCCTGCCCCACGGCCTGCCCCACGGCCCTGCCCCACGGCCCTGCCCCACGGCCCTGGCCCCACGGCCCTGCCCCACGGCCCTGCCCCCACGGCCCTGCCCCACGGCCTGCACAGGCGGCTCTGCCCCCACGGCCCTGCCCCACGGCCCTGCCCCACGGCCCTGCCCCACGGCCTGCACAGGCGGCTCTGCCCCCACGGCCCTGCCCCACGGCCTGCCCCACGGCCTGCCCCACGGCCTGCACAGGCGGCTCTGCCCCACGGCCCTGCCCCACGGCCCTGCCCCACAGCCTGCACAGGCGGCTCTGCCCCACGGCCCTGCCCCACGGCCTGCCCCACGGCCTGCCCCACGGCCCTGCCCCACGGCCTGCCCCACGGCCTGCCCCACGGCCCTGCCCCACGGCCCTGCCCCACGGCCCTGCCCACGGCCCTGCCCCCACGGCCCTGCCCCACGGCCCTGCCCCACGGCCCTGCCCCACGGCCTGCCCCACGGCCCTGCCCCACGGCCTGCCCCACGGCCTGCCCCACGGCCCTGCCCCACGGCCTGCCCCACGGCCTGCCCCACGGACCTGCCCCACGGCCCTGCCCCACGGCCCAGCCCCACGGCCTGCCCCACGGCCCTGCCCCACGGCCTGCCCCACGGCCTGCCCCACGGCCCTGCCCCCACGGCCCTGCCCCACGGCCCTGCCCCACGGCCTGCCCCACGGCCCTGCCCCACAGCCTGCCCCCACGGCCCTGCCCCACGGCCTGCCCCACGGCCCTGCCCCACGGCCTGCCCCACGGCCTGCCCCACGGCCCTGCCCCCACGGCCCTGCCCCACGGCCTGCCCCACGGCCTGCCCCACGGCCCTGCCCCACGGCCCTGCCCCACGGCCTGCCCCCGGCTCTGCCCCACGGCCCTGCCCCACGGCCCTGCCCCACGGCCTGCCCCACGGCCCTGCCCCACGGCCCTGCCCCACGGCCCTGCCCCACGGCTCTGCCCCCACGGCCCTGCCCCCACGGCCCTGCCCCCACGGCCCTGCCCCACGGCCCTGCCCCCACGGCCCTGCCCCACGGCCCTGCCCCACGGCCCTGCCCCCACAGCCCTGCCCCACGGCCCTGCCCCACGGCCTGCCCCACGGCCCTGCCCCACGGCCTGCCCCACGGCCCTGCCCACGGCCCTGCCCCATGGCCCTGCCCCATGGCCCTGCCCCACGGCCCTGCCCCACGGCCTGCCCCACGGCCCTGCCCCACGGCCCTGCCCACGGCCCTGCCCCACGGCCCTGCCCCCACGGCCCTGCCCCACGGCCCTGCCCCACGGCCTGCCCCACGGCCTGCCCCACGGCCCTGCCCACGGCCTGCCCCACGGCCCTGCCCACGGCCCTGCCCCCACGGCCCTCACAGGCGGCTCTGGCGAGGCCGGCTGCGGGCTCCTGTGCTGTCTCCCTGGCCCCTGTGAAGGGCGGGGTGGAGGGCTGCAGGGGGCAGCGGGTGGGCAGGGTGCGGGCAGTCATTGGTGCCAGGACTCAGACGGGCAGATGCTGAGTGTCTGCGGTCTGGAGGCAGCCATCACATCACGCACACGCGCACACTCAGCCCTGACCCTGTCACGCGCACGCACGCACGCACGCACGCACACAGAATGCCCGAGTGCCTTCTCACCAAAGGCGCGTCCTGCGGGGCGCGGGAGGGGAGGTGGGCCCGCTGACCCCGGAGAGGGAGGGGCTTGTGGGCTTGCACAGTGGCACCCCGTCCCCCCTTCCTCTGAAGCGCCCCATAAGCCTGGGAGGCCAGGACTGTCACCCCCATTTCACAAATGGGGGAACTGAGGCTCCGGGCGTGCTGCTCCCAGTTCCTGCCTCGCACACAGCGGGTCTGCGTCCCGGGCCGGGGAAGTGCGGGAGCGGGGGCGGGGGGAGGGGTACCCGTAGGACAGGCCATCGCTCTGGCTGTCTGGCACCCTCTGCGCCGGCCGGAGGCGGCGGTAAATATTAGGGCCTGTTTGGATTAGGCTCCATTAATAGCAGGAAGTGTCACAGCAGCGCCCGCCCGGCTTCCTGGAGGCGGTGCCTGGGGCAGGAGCCGGCGCCCTCGGAGATGGATGTCCCCCTGCGTCCTGGCTCAGACCCCACACTGGCAGCACGCCCCCACACCCGCCCCACGCCCTCCCCCCGGAGCCACAGGCCAGGCACCGGGAGGCGGAGAGCGGAGGAGACACCCTGGCCAGTCACGCACATCCTCACGCCCTCCGGGGAGCAGCGAGGCTCCACGGCCACCTAATGTCACCTGCGAAGGAGCTGGAGTTCCCGGCCCGGCTGCACCACCCCTCACCCCTTACAGAGCCAGGCAGGCTGTGGCCCGGGCGGGGCACAGACCAGCGGCTGGTGTCCCAGAGGGGCGGGGGCCCAGTGCAGGGAGCAGGGGAGGGGGAGGGCGGGTTGGGGACTGAGGAAAGGGGGGCCCAGGCCCCTGCAGCCAGCCTAGGCCCCTGTTCTTTCTCTGCGCCCCCCACTTCCACAGGACCCCCTCCCTGCCCCGGACTAGCAGAAAGCCCTCTGCTGGCGGCCCCTCCCCGGCCCTGCCCCCAGGCCACACCTGGGGCTCCCACACGTTGGGGGGCCCGTTTCAGTGTGTGTCTTGGTCTTAGCGCCCCCCCTCCCCCACCAGGCTGCCGCTGAGCAGCTGACCCGGGGCCTCCCAGCTCCACCACCTGCAAGTGGGAGCCTTGGGCCCGGAGGGCAGGAGCCCGCTCAGATCAGGGCGGGGGCAGGGGCCGCACGGAGCCCTCAGCCACACTCCCCGGCTGTGATCAGGCTGAGAGCACGTGACCCCCAGCCTGGGGGGGGGGCGGCTCCCTCTGCCCCCCAGCGGGCTGCGCGCCCCCCACCAGCCCAGCATGGACTTGCTTCTTTCCTGTTTTATTACGTGGGTTGGGGTGACGTTGGTTAACAGCATCACCAGGGTCGGGCGGGTTTCTGTGTTACAGGATCTGTGTATGGCATGTCAAGCCCAGCACCCTCTGTCCCACCTCCTCCCGCCAGCACATCAGACCCTCCTCCACCCCTCCCTCTGGCCTCCTGCAGCCAGGAGGGGGAGAGGCTCTGTGCTCCCCTGCCCCTCCTCCCGGGCTCGTTGGGGGAGGGCGTCCTGGGCAGAGGGCTGGCCTCATACAGTGTGGGGTCCCCAGTCACACCCCAGGCCAGGGAGGCCTTCCTGGGGTGCCACCTGACAAGTGGGGGCTCTAGGGGAGTAGGGGCAGGCGGCCAGAGGCACAGCCAACCTTCGGGGCCCCTGTGTCCCGGGGAGAGCCCGGGAGATGGCAGCGCTCCCCTCCTCTCCCGAGCCTCCCAGGTCCCGGGGCCCCAGCCCTTCACCCGGGCCCCAGACGAGGCACCCGACCCGGAGCCGCAGGTGTCCAGAGCACTGGAGGCCTCGGGACCCGTTCCTGGGGTCCTGGGCCACCTAAGGCCTGCAGGGGGCGGGGGGAGTCCAGTGTAATGCATGGGTGCGCCCAGGGGTCTGAGCCCCCCTCTGTCCTGGCCAGGGTGAGGCTGGGGCAGCGCCTGGGACCCAGACCCCAGAGGTTCACGGAGAGGGCGCCGCAGCCCCGCCAGCGGGCACCCGGGGACATGCGGGCCCTGAGCCACACCAGCGCCTCCGTCTGGAGGGAGGCACGTCCATCCGGCCTCTCCTCCCCCCGCAGAGGGGCGGGAGGTCAATGGTGAGCCGCTCCGTTCCCCCTCCGTCAGGGAGGCTATTTGCCCCTTGTACCCCGAGGGGGGCTGTGTGCGTGAAACCGGGGGGTGTGTGTGTGTGTGTGTGTGTGTCATTGTGAATGTGTATATGCTGTGTGTGAACGCATGTTTGTGTGCTTATGTGTGTGTGTTCCCCGTGAGCGGGTACACATGGAGCTCAGCACCTCAGCAGCAGTGACCGGCCTGAGCTAAGGGAGGAAGCAGGGCCGCCCCCGAAGGACCCGCACAGCCTTCACTTCCTCTCATTCCCTCCAGCCTGGCTCACCTTCCCCTCAGGAGGCTCCCGCAGGCCCTCTGCCCCCAGCGCACACGCACGCGCACACACAAACACATGCATGCACACACACGCGCGCGCGGGGACTGAGGCGTCCCCTTTCTGGACACCCTCTGGGTTAACCCTCTCGCCCAGCTTCCCCTGGGCCTGCACGCACCTGGCAGGGCAGAGCGAGGGGCACCCCAGGCGTGGGCTGGGCACAGGGCCCGGTTCTCAGAGCTGCAGTGCCGCGGGCCAGCCCTCCCACCGATGGGCTGGAAGCGCCCGCTGGACACAGGTGTCTGGAGGCCGGAGGCCACCAGGTGGCGCTGCTGGCCCAGGAGAGGCGGCCAGCATCCCAGCTGGGAGGGACCCTCCTGGTGGCCTCCACCACCGAACAGGGGAGGGGTGGCCTGGGGGTCAGCATCCCGGCAGGTGCCGGGGGGGGGGAGGGCAGTTTCCTGGCCCACCCAGGAGAGGCACGGAGGAGGCAAACCCAGACCCCTCCTCGGGAACCTTCCGGGCCTCTCCTCCCACCGGCCAGAGGGGCGGGAGAGGAGGCCACGGTGACGGGAGGTCAAATGGTGGCCGCTCCTCCTGCGGAACGAGACCTGACATCACTCCCTCCCCACCTCGAGCCCGGAGAGGCTCAGACACCTGCCTGTGCCACTCAGCCTGGCAGAGGGGCGAACAGGCCCCGGGCGTCTTCCCAGCCCCACCCGCGCCCTCAGCCCAGCCTTGGCCAAGACGCCTCACCTCCCGGCCCTGGGCCGCGCCAGCCACTCCGAGAAATGAGTGTTCCCGTCCGCTGACTCAGCTGAGAACACCGAGGGCTGCCAGCGGCCACCGGTCCCGGAGCGGCCTGTCTCCTGGGGGCGGGGCTCCGCCCTGGGCCCTCTGCTAGCCTGTGCCCGCCCACGAGGAGGCAGGGACCCCATCTCACCGACAGGAAACCGAGGCTGCAGGGGGGGGGGGGCCCTGAGGTCCAAGTTCGCTCCCAGGTCAGAGGTGAACTGGCCACTCGCTGAGGCTGCTTCTGGCAGGGACCGGCGCCAGGCCTGCCCTCGGCCCACTTCCCCCAGCCCACCCCTTCCCCGCCTCTCCCCTCCTCGGGAGGAGACTTCAGATCCGGCTTCTGAGCCCGGGCTGCGCGTGGCTCCCCACCGCGAACAGCTCAGAGCAGAGCCAGCCCCAGCACCCGGCCAAGGGGGCCTCAGGGACCCCATCATCCCGAGACTGGCACCACAGCAGGGATGGGAAAGACTCCCAGCCTGGACGCCACCCCCCGCCCCCCGCCCCCGTTGTCCCTGCCCGGAGGGGCCTTGCTGATGGGTGGGCTGGGTCTACAGCTCTCCCTGGGCGGAGAGGAGAGCGTGGTGACAGGGTCAGCGCGGTCCCAGGCACAGAGGGCGAGGACTGCTGGGCAGGCAGCAGGGGAGGGTCTCAGGGGGAGTGTGGGGATGCTGGGGGCTGCACTGCTTTGGGCTTGGGTGGAGGCCTCCCTGAGCCTCAGCCTCCCTCCATACAATGGGCGGAGCCAGACCTCCACACAGGGCTCAGAGGGACAGGTAAGGGCAAACCCTCCCTCAGCTGGTGAGCTCGCCCAGAGCCCACCTGAGGTGAGGCGGGGGGAAGGTCACGCTGCCCAGGCCGCCCACCCGGGCCCAGGCACCGGGGTCTTTCAGGATACTCTGTAGACTGTTAACCAGATTTTTTAAAAAAAATTCATATTCTAGCCTGGCTAGTGTAGGTCAGTGACCGAGCGTCGCGATTCCCGGCCAGGGCACAGGCCCGGGCTGCTATCTTGATCCCCAGGGTGGGGCGTGCAGGAGGCAGCCGACCCGTGATTCTCTCTCCACGTGGATGCTTCTGCCTCTCTCCCTTTCCCCTCCTCTCTGACATCAATGACAATGTATTTAAAAATTCATGTTCCATGCAAACCTATCTGTGCGCACGTTCTCGTATGCAGGAAGCATTTAAGATCGGCCATAGCACTCGGAGTGGGGTCCTCGACAAGGTTCTCTCAGCATGCACTTTGTAGCATCACCTTGGAGAGGAAGTCAATATATGGGGAGGGAGGAGCCCCGACTTCGGGCCCTGAGCACACAGTGGGTCTACAGGTGCACACAGTGGGAATACAGGTGCACACAGTGGGAATACAGGTGCCACACTCTGGCGCTTAGAGAAGGCTACGGCCAATGCTACCTCAGCCCATTTCGCTCACAGATTTTAAAACGCTCTGATCCCAGCGCAGGGAAGGCGGGACTCAGACCGGAGAGGCAGGGAGGAGGATGCTGCTCCTCGCCCAGGTGTGGCTGGGCCGCAGCATCGTTTACACGCAGCGCAGCCCGGTGGGCCGTGGCCTGGGAGCCGGAGATGTCAGCGATGATGCTATCGCTGCTGCTGAATGTTAATTACAGGCTTTGCCACTGTTTCCAGGTCCCAGCTGCTCTGTCTCCAGTTCTCACCTCCGTGGCCCAGGCGGGCCTCCCGGGGCAGGCCGAGGGCAGGCGGGCGTTTTCCAGTTCAGCCGAGTACACAGGGGCGAGTGCATGGGGCCTCAGCAAGCCCGCCAAGGCGCGGGCCGGAAGTCTGGGAGTGCCTCTGCTGGGCTAAGCATTGCTCTCTATTCAAACATTAGAACACCGGTGTGGCTCAGTGGATAGAGCGTCGGCCTGCGGACTGAAGGGTCCCAGGTTCGATTCTGGTCAAGGGCATGTACCTTGGTTGCAGGCACATCCCCAGTAGGGGGTGTACAGGAGGCAGCTGATCGATGATTGTTGTTTCTGACTCTCTATCCCGCTCCCTTCCTCTCTGTAAAAAAAAAAAAAAAATCAATAAAATATATTAAAAATAAATAAAATAAAAATTAGAACAGACCCCGACCCCTAGGGATATCCAAGAGTGGTCGGGCGGGGGCGCCAGGCAAAGAACTCGCCTTAGCTGCTGCGGCCACAGAGGCGAGGCCAGACCCCGCCTCTTTGCATCCCTCCCGCCTTCCCCTGCTGTGTGATGCCGGGTGGCCAGGCCCCCTCTCTGGGCTCAGCCTGCTCCCTGCAGAATGGGGGTGGGTCTTGGGGGCCACCTGCAGCAGGGACTCGGGGCTCCTCTCACGGGGTGCCCGGGGCTGGGGGGGCTGCCTGCCCGCACCCAGGCACACAGGTGCACATGCCCCGGGTTTCCCTTCCCCTCCATCTCAGGGGCGTCCAGGCTCCCCATGCCTCAGTGCCACCTGCGGGCAGGCCTGCCCTCCCACTGGGCATGCGCAGAGGGCGCACCGCCTGCAGGTGGGGCCCCTGGTTGAGCATGCGCACGGCCTCCCCAGACCCACCAATCAGAGCCGGCGGGCGGGGGCGGCCCTCCACGTGCACCAAGTCCCTGAACCGGACGGACACACGGCAGCCGCCGAGGCCCCCATAGGAGGACCCCCGGGCGCTTGCCTCCTGCACGCAGTCACCCCTCCCTCTCCTGCCCCCCTGGTCCCGTCCAAGCTCACAGCCCACCCCAGCTCAGTCCCCTTCCCGACAGCCACTGCCCTGGATGGAGATGAGCAGCACCTCCCACGCCCACCCCCACGCCCAGGCCTGGCCAGGCCCTGCCGGGTCCCCACCCCCACCCACAGCGGTTTGCACCCCGGACCCCATGGCTTCCTACGCTCCGTTCGGTCCTCACAGCCACTTCCCTGGCCGCACCCCTCGCGATTCGCCCTCGAACAGGCATCCCTCCTAAGGCCGGGCCTCGGCGCTCTCTCACCGTCCATTCACAGGATTAGTTCTGCCCCAGGCTGCGCTCCGGGAGCGGGGCTTCCCTCTGCTCCCAGCGGGGTCCCCGGGGCCTAGCTTAGCCGGGACACAGGGTAGGTGCTCAGAACATGCCTCGGGGTAGGAAGAAGAGAGCCGCACGCCCGAGGCTGGGCGCGGGGCCAGCTGGAGGACCCCCAGGACTTACTGCGGAGGAAGACGAATGAGCAGCGGGAGGAGGGCTCTCTATGCCGGAGCAGAGCTCAGTCATGGGAGAAGAGGCCACACCCAGAGAGAGCAATCCGGTGGCCTTCCTGGGCAGGCCGCAGCGGGCTCTGGGTGGGGACCCGCCCCGCGGCCGGGGACGGGGGTCACGGAGCAGCCACGTGAGGCCCCTCGCCCGGGCCACAGCTAGGTGCGCTCCGGGCCCCGTTCTCTGTGCGGAGTCCTGGGGCCGGGCGGGGGAGGAGGGCCGGCCGCCAGCCTGCTCCCTCAGAGCTCTGGGGCCTGTGGAGAGGACCCCGGCCCCCAGGAGCCACGGGGTGCTGGCCCTTTCCTCCCGCACGGCCCTCGCCTCCGGCCCTGCCGGGGGCGCCTGGCCCAGCGCCCGCCGGGGTGTGAAGTGCTTCCCGAGGCGTCCCCCGGGGAAGCCCCGCCGCCGCCTGCCGAGGAGTCCACCAAGGAGGCCTTCCTTCCGGCCCGCCGTCCGGGCCGGGGTCAGGCCTCGGGTCACCCTGCAGCTGGGACAGGAAGCCGCACATTAGTCTGGAGCCGGGTGGCCAGGGCCGGGAGGCTGACCCTGGGCCGGGACACAGCTGTCCGGCTGACACTGACCAGGGCAGGCCTGCCGCCCTGCGGCCGCGCCCTGGACGCCGGACAGAGCCCAGACTCCGCCGCTCTCTGCTCCTGGACCAGGCCCCCGGGGCCGTCTGACGTGCCCCACCTGGGCTGGCATCGGAGCGGGGCGTCCCGGGCCTCCAGCTGGCCTCCCTGCCGCCAGCGCCCAGGCCGCCTGCGGAACGGAGCGAAGCAGCCAGCCTGACCCTCCAAGGTGGAGATATTGGCTGACCCCTGCCGGACATGGTCTTCACAGCCCCCTGGACAGGTGCTGTGAGCCAGTGGGGAAACTGAGGCATGGGGGCGGAGTAGGCCATTCGGTCCACAGTGCGCCCCACCCGGGCTCAGAGGTGCCCAGCTGCACTGTCTGGGCGCAGCGGCTGCTTTGTTGGTGGAGGGTGTGATGTGCTTTTGAATATTCATGCGTCGCCCACACTGATTGGAGGCCAGACAGTGCACTCAGCACTTCGCACAGCCATGGGAGCGATCTCAGCACCCTCCCTGTGCGCCTCAGCTCCCGCTGCCATGACCCGCCCCACGGACTGGCGGCTGGGACGGGCCTCGGGGGCCTCACGGGTCAGAGGCTGGGAGTCCGGGATCAGGCGGCCTTGTCCGGCCCGGACCTTGGACCCCACGTTCGCTCTCCCTGCGTCCCTGGGCCCAAGCATCCCCCCCTCCTAAGGACTCCAGTCAGACGGGGTCCGGGCCACCCTAGGGACCCGCTATGGCAGGGTCACCTCTGTGAGGGCCCTCAACCAGGAAGTCCCCGCCGGGGCCCTGGGGGTCGGGACTCGGACCCAGGAAACTGGCTCAGTGATTGAGCATCAACCAACGAACCAGGAGGGCACGGTTCAGTTTCCAGTGAGGGCACAGGCCCAGGCTGTGGGCTCGGTCCCCAGTGGGGGGCGTGCAGGAGGCAGCCGATCCATGATTCTCTCTCATTGATGTTTCTCTCTCCCTCTCTCTGAAATCAATATTTTTTGATTCAGAAAAAGAAAAATGAGCTCTGGGTGGCACCGTCAGCCCTAGCACCCCGGAAGGGAAGACTCACGGTCCGGTTTCCGGCAGAGGGAGGCCCGGCGGTGAGGAGAGGACCAGCACTGGCCCTCCCAAGGGCTGTGTGATCCCCTGGAGGGGGTGCTGGAGAAGGGGGCCCAGCCCGTGGGTGAATGAGGCTCACAGGGCGCTGTCAGGTCCCATTTCAACATCTGGATCCTTGCAACAGCCTCCTCCTCCTCCTCCACCTCCTCCTCCTATTCCTTCCCTCCCCCTCCTCCCTTCCCCCTCCTCCTTTCCCCCTCCTCCTCCGGGCTGAGTGGCTGTGGGCCGGTGATCCCTGGTTCTTCTCCGGAGCCGGTGCGTTCCCACAGGTGGGTGGGCCCTGCCCTGCCCTGCCCGGGAGCAGCCCAGCGCGGCACCTTCCCTCCTGGCCACCCCGCCCCGGGGCCGGGACGTGGTGTCCCCGGCTGAGCCTCCCTCCGTGGGCACATCTCTAACGCAGGAGGACGGTGCCTGGGCACACCCGGGACAGGACACCCAGAGCAGCACCCACGGAGCTTTGCGGGGGGTGTCGCCGGGAGCCCACGGCGGACAGCCGTGTCCGATGCTCAGAAAGACGTGCAGGGCGGCCGGCGGGGCTCGGGCTGAGTGTCGACCTATGAGCCAGGAGGCCACAGTTTGACTCCCAGCCAAGGGCACAGGCCCGGGCTTTGGGCTCAGTCCCCAGTGTGGGGCGGGCAGGAGGTGGCCAACCAAGGATTCTCTCCCATCATTGATGTTTTTCTCTCTCCCCCCGCTTCCCTTCTGAAATCAGTTGTAAAAATATATATATATTTTAAGAAAGCCCGCAGGGGCCTGGCCAGCTCTGTGGGGATGAGCGGCTGGGGGGGGTGGGGGGGGGACGGGACAGAGAAAGGCAGGCTGGGCTTCTCTTGGGCCCGGGAGGCTCTCGGCTGTGCATTGAGCCGGTCCACGGTCCACGGTCCACGGTCCAGGGTCCACGTGCGGCTGTCCCCCTCCCACGTTTCTGTGGTGGTGGGAAGCCTGAGGGGGACACCGCGTTTGTGCCCAGCTGGGGGGGAGGGGAGCGTGCGCAGGGCGGGCGGCGTGCTGGCAGAAGGAGCAGCTGGGGGTGCTCGTGGCCGGCCGCGGGCAGCAGCCCCTCTGGGCACCTCGCAGGGCAGGTGGGGGCCTCCCGCAGCACCCCCTCCCGGGCCCAGCCCTCCCGGGGCCGGGGCTGTGAGCAGACCTCAGGCCGCGGTCCTTCGCAGGTGCTGTTCCTTCGGCGGGAACGGTTCCCCAGCTTGTCTGTGAGTGGAGACCAGCCCCCCGACCACCTGACTCCGCGCCTCTCACCCAGGAGGCCCCGCTGAGCCCTCCGGGACCCCCGCTCTTTCCGAGAGGAGGAAACTGAGGCACGGCCCTGGGTGCAGGTGAGGGACATGGGCTGCCGTCAGCCGCTGTGCGGGGTCCGTGGGTGGAGAAGGCTGGGGTGGCCTCGGCTGTGGGGACCCGCTGGGGCCCACGTGGCAGCGGAAGGAGGGGTCTGGGCCGGTGACAGCTGGTGCCCCGCTTCCTGAAGCCGCCCAAAGCCTCGGGCCCACGGCCGACCCTCAGGGACAGCAGCTCAGAGCGGGGTCCGAGGCAGGGGCACGCGTGTCTGTGTGCGGCTCCCCCGGGGCGTGGTGTGGCACGTGGAGGTGAGGGTGCAGCCCGGCGTGGCGTGGCATGTCTGTGCATGCACGTGTGAGCGGGTTCACCTGCAGGTCTGCGGGCACAGCGTGTGCGTGCGGGCACAGCGTGTGCGTGCGGGCACAGCGTGTGCGTGCGGGCACAGCGTGTGCGTGCGGGCACAGGTCCCCAGCCCGTGGCACGGCCCCCAGGGCATGGGCCACAATCTCCGGAGGCACCAGCGACGCACATGCCCCCCGCCACCCCTGCCAGTGCCGTGTGGCACTCGGGGAAACCGAGGCAAGGAGCAGGCTGTGTGACTCACAGCTGACAGAGGGCCGAGGGACTGGAGCTTCTGCCTCTGACTCCAGCCCATGCCCTTTGACCCCCGTGGAACAAGGGGCTGAGCCAGAGGGCCGGGTGCTGGGCTCACCCGTGAGGCTGGTGGGCTTGCCAGGGGGTCTGAGCGGCTGCGTGAGCGAGGCAGGGGGCACGTGTGTGTGTGTGTATACATGTGTGTATGCATGTGTGCAGTGAGAGGCATGTAGGCGCTTCTGGGGCCGTGGCTCTGAGCGCACGTGGCGGTGAGTGTGCAGGCCAGATGTGCCGGCTCCTCAAACCCAGAGCTCTCCAGAGACTAAGGAGGGACCCCTCAGTCCACACCCCGAGGCCACAGCAGACTCAGCGTCCCTGCTCAGACCTGGCCGGTGCGGCCCAGTGGATAGAGTGTCAGCCTGTGGACTGAAGGGTCCCGGGTTTGATTTGGGTCAAGGGCACATGCCTGCATTGGGGCTAGATTCCCAATAGGGGGCGCACATGCAGAAGGCAGCGGATCAATGTCTCTCTCATCACTGATGTTTCTATCTCCCTCTCCCTTCCTCTCTGAAATCCATAAAAACATATACAAACAAATAAAAAATAAAAGTCCCTGCTCAGCCGAAACCAGTTTGGCTCAGTGGATAGAGTGTCGGCCTGTGGACTGAAAGGTCCCGGGTTCGATTCCGGTCAAGGGCATGTACCTTGGTTGCGGGCACATCCCCCCAGTGGGGGGTGTGCAAGAGGCAGCTAATCGATGACTCTCTCATTGATGTTTCTAACTCTCTGTCCCTCTCCCTCTCTGTAAAAAATCAATAAAATATATTTAACAAAAAAAGAAGAAGAAGAAGAAGTCCCTGCTCAGAGAGAGCGGGTGGGGAAGGCGGCACAAGCTGGCTCCCCAGGCGTGGGGCGAGGGCAGGGCCGAACCGACCCAGCAGGTCGGGCGGGAACTGGGTGGCCTGGTTCCATCCAGCACCCGCCCTGCAGGACGAGGGTGACCTTACTCCTGGCCGAGGACAGCCTGGGGTAGAGGACAGAGGGTTCAGAGCCGCTGTCGCTGCGGGTCCCGGCCAGAGGGATGGGAAGGGCTGGGCACCGGGTGGACGCTCAGCCAGTGCCAGCCGCCGGCCGCGGGACCTCAGGCCCACACCGCGGGCACCACGTCTGCGACCTCAAGCAGGAGTGGGGGCAGCAGGCAGCGCGCTGGGGGGCCTGGGAGATGCTGGGACGGGGCCCACCAGGACCCCGAGTGCCAGTGGCCTCTGCATCCCACGGGGCACCCCGCTCAGCCCTCTGCACTCCTGCGTCCTGGCTGCTGGTGGTTTCTCTTGTTGGATTTTTTTTGTGGTTCGGGAGCTTTATTTACTCTCAGCAACCAGCCTCCACTCCGGCCGGTGTCGGCAGCTCTGGGGCCGGTTCTACCCGATGGCTGGTGGCTCTGGACACCTCACCGAGCTGCTCTGGGCCTCGGTTTCCTCATCTGAGCAAAGGGAGTAACGGTGGCGCCCGGCCCAATGAAGCAGGCTCAGCATTGGCGCTCTATAGCCCCAGCCCAAAGTCCCCCCTGATGTGGGGCCTCAGTTTCCCCTCCCCTCAGCTTGTCTGGAGGCAGCCCTGGCCCTCTGACAGCCCTGCTGTCACCCAGAGCCTGGCCTCAGCCCAGGGGCCGCCCTCAGGTGAGCCAGGCTGTGGCCACGCCTGCAGGAGCCGGTGGCCTGGTCCCGGCTGGTGCGGGACAGTGGACCTGCCTCCGCTGTGTTTGGAAAAGAATTCTTAGGCTCCTTGCGGGGTGGGAGAGCGGCCACAGCATGTGGACAGCTTCAGGCCGGGACTAAGGAGCGGGCACCGTCCTCTGGTTGCAGCCCAATTCCAGCCAAAGGCTGAGGTTCTGAGCGCGGCCTTACGGTCCAAACCTGTGGCCCCACGTTGGGCGCTGTGTGTGCCGCGCCGGCACAGCCCGGCCCGCTGAGCCTGAGGGGCGGTGAAGGACGGAGAAGAAAGCTGGGGCCGGGTGGGACGCTGTCCTCTGAGGGAGAGCGAGCGCCGCAGCCTGAAGCTGAGCCTTTATCCTGCAGCCGATGCCACGAGGCAGAGTGAGGGCGTGGTCACAACCTTCTCATGGGTTTCGAATCCACTCAGTCACAGGCACCTGATCCAGCTTTGCTTGCTCGCTGCACCTCCCGCAGCCCACGTCACACGGCCACGTGGGAACACAGGTTCGGACCGTAAGGTCAAGCTCACAGCCACAGCCTTTGGCTGTGACTATGCCGGGACTTGCATGTGGCTTTGCCACGAGAGAATGTGCCCTCTCATTAGTCCCCGGCTTGAACCTGTCCGAACGCTGTGGCCGCTCTCCACGAAGGTGGGTGTGCAGTGGGCCAGGCCACGGCCACGGCCACGGTCTGGGGAAGGCAGGAGGCCTGGGCCCAGCAGGCCGGGCCCCCGCTCAGGCCTGCGCACTCACGCACAGTCGGGAGAGCCGCGGGTGGGAGGTCCCCCCGGCACAAACGCCTGAGCTGGGAAGGGAGCCCACAAGGCTACGAGGACTTGGGCAATTGGACAAGCACGCAGAGAGGCGCCCAGATGTCCCAGCATGGCCCAGGCCCCTGCGTGTCCCAGGCCCCTGTGTGTCCCAGGCCCCCTGCGTGTCCCAGGCCCCCTGTGTGTCCCAGGCCCCCTGCGTGTCCCAGGCCCCCTGCGTGTCCCAGGCCCCTGTGTGTCCCAGGCCCCCTGCGTGTCCCAGGCCCCCTGCGTGTCCCAGGCCCCCCCTGCGTGTCCCAGGCCCCCTGCGTGTCCCAGGCCCCTGTGTGTCCCAGGCCCCCTGCGTGTCCCAGGCCCCCTGCGTGTCCCAGGCCCCCCCTGCGTGTCCCAGGCCCCCTGCGTGTCCCAGGCCCCTGTGTGTCCCAGGCCCCCTGCGTGTCCCAGGCCCCCTGTGTGTCCCAGGCCCCCTGCGTGTCCCAGGCCCCCTGCGTGTCCGAGGCCCCCCCTGCGTGTCCCAGGCCCCCTGCGTGTCCCAGGCCCCTGCGTGTCCCAGGCCCCCTGCGTGTCCCAGGCCCCCTGCGTGTCCCAGGCCCCCTGCGTGTCCCAGGCCCCCTGCGTGTCCCAGGCCCCCTGTGTGTCCCAGGCCCCCCTGCGTGTCCCTGGCTGATCGTGGTCCTCCCGGGCCGGTCCCTGGCCTCCACCGGCTGCCCCTTCCCACGGCCATACTTGTCTGCGTCACCCCCACTCCTTGCATTCCTTCCCATCGTCTCTGCTCAGACCACCCGAGCCAGGGGCCTCTGGGCAGGGAGGAAGCCGCCTGACACCTCCAGGAAGCCGGAGGCCCGGGGGGGAATGGGCCCCTGGTCCTTCCCGGGTCTGGGAGGGTCTGCGCGGTGGAGACTTGACTGAGCCACTGTGGGGGGGTGCTTTAGGGCTGGGGCCCTGGATTCTGAAACACCTTGCCCGGCACTGAGCAGAGACAGAGAGAGAGAGAGAGAGAGGGGCTGACCTCGCGGGGAGAGGAGACAGTGCCCGCTGCGGGCCTGTGACAGCCTCCCGTCTGTGTGAGCACCGGCCCCACACCGATTCCCTGTCCCAGGCCCGATGCACTCAGAGACCGAGACCCGAGCCACCCCGAACTCTGGGTCCCAGTGACACCCTGAACGCTGACCCCAATGAACTCTGACCTTGCTCATGGGCAGGGGCTTGGCACCTGCCACTGTCTGAGCCCTGCCCCCGGTCACACCGAGCCCTGACCTCACTCAGGCACTGAACCCCGACACCGATTATACATTAAGCCCTGATCCTGCCAACTTATCGCTGGCGCGGCTTTACGGGCTGAACCCTGACCCTGTGCGCTCCCCGCCTGGGCGAGTCCCGACTCCTGGGCACCCGCCCCGCCCTCCCTGGCAGCAAGGGGTCTCTGCTGAGGGCTCCCCTGGCCCAGCTCTGAGCCCCACGCAGGGGAGGGTCTGGGTGGCTTCCCGGGCCTGCCGACTAAGGAGGGGCCGAGCCTCCCAGCCCGCCGCCCGGCCCTTCTTGGCTCCGGACCCGTCTCCCCAGCAACCGCCCCTGCGCGCCGGGCTCCCGGTCAGACGGTCAGACGAGTGGCCCCTCGGCAGGCAGCCAGCGCCCGCGCCCCCTTGGCCCACTGGCCTTCAGCCCCATTACCGCTGGCCCTTCGTTCCACCTCATCGCCGTTCCCCGCCTGTTTCTTTAAAAACATGAAACCACTTGCCCGTCGGGGCGAGTGGTGAGCCTGGGCCTGTGAACAGGGGCTCAGGGTTCAGCGCCCGGCCAGGGCACGGCCCAGGGTGCCGGCTCGATCCCCAGCGTGGGCGTGCGGGAGGCAGCCGACCCGTGATTCTCTCTCGCCGTGGACGTTTGTATCTCTCTCTTCCTCTTCCCTCCTCCCTCTCTGAAATCAATACAATATATTTTTTAAAAGAAACAAAGGCAAGAACCCACTCTGTGAAGCACTTGTCACCACCCTGGACCAGTGCCCAGCGCGCCTGGCTCCGCACCCACCCTTCCCCACGTCCATTCTACAGGTGAGAACACTGAGGCTGAAAGAGGCTCAGACAAGCCCCTCCTGGTCCCTTGGGTTGATGCGGAGTCCGCCTCCGCTCCCTCCTGCCGGTCCCCGCGGCACAGGTCCCGGCGCTGCCTTCCGTCCCTCTCCAGGCCCCGCCCCAAAGACCCTGCAGAGCGGGCAGCTCGCGTGTCCCTCCTCGGCCCAGGCCTCCTGCCTCCACGCCCACGGGGGGCTCCCGGCACCTGCGGTGGACAGCCCCCCGAGAATGAAGCCCCCCGAGAACGAAGGACCTGGTCCGTCGGAGCCACGCAGGCTCAGGGAGCCCCACCTCGGAGATGATGTGTGAGCCATGTTCACGAGTGAGCACACCGGGGCGGGGGAGGGGGGGCAGCGGGCCAGGACGCCCCTCCGGCTCGTTTCCTCTGCGACCGGCCAAGGCGAGGGCCCCCTCCCCTCGCTTACTGGGTCACCTGTCTCCCCACTCGTGTGCGAATTCCAGGGGGAGGGGCTGGTCCCCCAGCACCGGTGACTGCCTGGCACCACGTGGGTGCTCTGTCCGGGTGACTGAGGGATGCACTGAGGGTGCAGGGATGGCCACGGGGGTGGACGCCGGGATGGGTGGAGGGGTGGACGCGGGGATGGACGGGGGAATGGATATGGGGATGGACGGGGGGATGAAGTCCCATAGGCCAGACTCGGGTGCCCGGAGGCTCAGGAAGCGGTGACCATGTGCAGTCCTTCCCCCGCCACCCCCACCCCCCACCCCCGAGCGCAGGCCCTTTCCTCACCTCTAGGTCTCCACTTGCAAAATGGGGACAAGAACCATCTGGCCCCTGGGGTTCCCAGGAGGCCCCAGTGAGCTGGGCAGGAGAAGGGCAGGTGACGTGTGGGTGGTGACTCGGGACACGATCACGGCCCCGCTCTCTGGTGGCCAGGTGCTGGGGAAGCAGAGATTGCCGGGTACAGGGTGGTCTGGGAGGGCTTCCTGGAGGAGGTGCACGGGGCCCGGCCGGCAGACCTGAGGAGGAGGAGGGAGGGGGCTGCTGGCAGGGGAAACCGTGAGCAAAGGCAGGAGAGAGCGTCGCCCCAGAGGGCTGAGAGGGTGCGGGGTGGGGCTGGAAGTCTGGGGACCATGTCCTGGACAGAGTACCCCACAGCCCACCCTGCCTTAGCTGACGTCAGCAGGTGTGGCCTGCACCAGGAGCCCTGGTTGGGGTGTCCCCGCCCATCACCTGCCTTCACCCTTCATGCTGAGAGGCTCTGCCCAGTGCCCCACCCTGTCACCTGCCGTGGGCGGCTGGCTCCCACTCCTCTCCCGGCCACCCTGGTCATTGGGTTCCCGGCTGAGCCGAAGGCCCGATCCTCCTCCCTCCTCGCTGTCCGGAGATGCCGGGGGACACGGCTGCTTCCCGCTTGGCCAGCCTGGGAGCTTCTTGCAAGCCCCTGACCTTGGGCAGAGGGCACCGGGACTCGGAGCCAGGCGGCCTGGGGTCCAGTCGCCGCCCTCCATGTGCCCACTGAGGGACGTGGGCCTGCCCCTCCCCTCCGGAGCCTCCATTTCCCCGCCCACAGGCCCTCGCCCACCGAGCACAGGCTGCGGGGGACGTGAGGTGACCCTGTCAGCGGGACCCGAGCCGGCACTCAGCTCCCCTGGCAACCATCCCTCGGCCTCCGTGGGCTCTTCGTCCCCCCGGCAGCATGGGCTCTGACCCGGGCACTCGTTCGTTTTGTTTTTAAGTATATTTTTATTGGTTAGGAAGAGAGAGAGAGAAGCATCCATGATGAGAGAATCATGGACCGGCTGCCTCCTGCACCCCCACCCGGGGGATGGAGCCCACAGCCCGGGCCTGAGCCCTGAGCGGGAATCGAACCGGGACCTCGGTTCACAGGTCGCCGCTCAGCCACGGAGCCCCGCAGGCCAGCCGGGCCGCCGCTCATTTTATGGCGGACACGGCATGGCCAGGACGGGCGTGGGGCTGGCGCGCGGGAGGGGTGAGGGCCCGGCAGGAGGAACCGGGCACCGTCGTTCCTGCGGCCCAGGTCAGGCAGGGGTGCCCGCTGTCAGGCTCGGGGACCCTCACAGGCTCCCCCAGCCCAGTGAGCACCCCTGTGACCAGGCCTCCGAGCCTCGTCCGCCCCGGTTCCTCGGGGAGTGGCATTGCCGCTTAGGAAGCCGTCACCCCGAGGGGGACGGGGAGAGGGACAGGCAGCCATCTGCTGGGGACACGGAGAGGGCGGGGGGGGGACCCCGCGGTCTGTGGGGACAACAGGAGGGCAGCACCGTCATCTGCACGCGGTGTCAGCCCTGCGGCGTGCAGTCAGTCCCTCACCTGCTTCCTGGATCCCCCCCACTGCCCCCACCCCCTCACCACTGGGGAGCCCCCACTGCCTCCGAGCACCCCCATCGGCCCGTGAAGACCTGAGGGCTCCCCCCCCCCACAGGCTTGAGGCGATTCCCTGGCCGGCACCCAGGCCTCTCCAATCCGGCTGAAGTCAGGGTCGAATTTCACTGTTTTGTTTATTGGTTCTGCGTGTTTCACTGTGGAACGCAACACAGCGACAGAAGAGGCCCGGCAGGTGACACAGGCATCGCCGCCCGTCCGGGGTGGGGCCTGGTGCCCCCTCAGGCCGCCGCCGTGTGCCTGGCCCGTCCCGCCCCCGTCCTCACCCTGACCCTGCGTCTCGCCCCAAACAGGTGTATTCCGGCTCCAGCCTTTGCCCAGGCCGCGCCCGGGCCGGGAGGCCGTCCCTTGCAGGTGAGAAACCTGCCCAGCTCCCTCCTGGAGCCTCTGGGTCTGCCCATGCCCGCGGGCGAGTCTGTGCCCTCAGCGGCTCTGTGCCGGGCGGCCCCCGCTCTGGACCCGGCGCTCCGTCCACTCACACCAGGGCCCAAGGCACAGAAGGACAGGGGGACGCGGAATGGCCCAGAAGGAGCCCGACCTCCAACGAGACACACACCTGTGGCCCCAGGCGTCCACCTGACCCGGTGGCTGTGCCAACCCAAGTGCCCATGTGACCCTGGGTCACCCGATGACCAGGCAGCCGCATGACTGCTGCCAAGTGTCTGGCTGCAGGGACCACATGACCGCAAGCAGACACAGGAACCTCCACGGGCCGCACGGCCCGGGGGGACTTAGATCCCAGGAAGCTGCAGGACCCCGGGAGCACTGGCAGTCCCCTGTGGGCCCGCCCCCAGGCCGGGGGGGGGGGGGCAGTCAGTCCTCTCAGGCTGCGGTTCGCTGTGGGCGGGGGGGGGGGGGGGGGGGGGGGGGGGGGCCGGGGTGGCTTGCTTGCCCTCTGGAAGCTGAGGGCGTGGCCCACTGGAGTGCACAGACATCAGGTATTCCCCCGAGGGCGCCCAGCGGGAAGTGGCTGAGCTGGAATTCTGCCCTCTGCTCTCTCTACCTGAGATGGGCTCACCCGGAGTGGGGGAGGGGAGGGAGCACAGCTGTCAGGGAGGCAGCTGGATCTGCACCCTGAGAATGTGTGTGTGCATGTGTGCGTGTGCGTGTGCGTGTGCGTGTGTGCATCTGTGTGCAAACATGTGTGTGTGTGCCTGTGTGTGTGGCCTGCCTGGTTCAGAGCAGGGGCTCAGGCCTACCGGGGAACCAGTGAACATGCTAATGGAGAGGCTGGGGATTTGCCAACGTGTGTTTTAAAAAGTGTTTGTTGCTTCAAAAACAAAGGAGAGCTTTGCAGACAGCGGAAGAGTGTCCTGAAGGGAGGGTGCAGCTGGGACACCATCTAGCCTGTCCCCCCCGCCTCCCCTCCCCCCAGGCTCCTAGAGGCCAGCCCTGGCTGGAGGGCCAGGGCCAGGGGCTCACTGGCTTCATCACAGGAAGCCCAGCTGTCCCCGGTGATGGAGCTCCTGGCACGGCAGTGGCTTGCAGCTGGGCATACAGCAGCCCCCCCTAATCCACGGGGTACATTCCAGGACCCCGTGGCTGCCTGACACAGGGACCAAGCCCCACACGCTGCTCCCCTCTAACACGGACCTCCGTTAGAGAGTGATTTATCAGCAAGATCAACAGCAGTCACTAACAATCAACTGATAATCGTAAGTTCCTCGATAACGAGACAGTGAGGGCGACGCGAACACGCTGAGCCTCCGTGGGCCTGTGACCGAGGGGCTGCGGTGGCTGGGGCGGGGAGTGGGGACGGGCGGAGGCGCCGCCGGAGGGAGGCCTTCCGTCCCAGGGGCGCGGGCGGGACCTCAGCTCGCTCCCCCGAAGGGCCTGCCGTCGGAAACCTACGGATTGCTTGTTTCTGGAATTTTCCAGCTCACATTTGCAGGCGTGTTTTGACTTCAGGTAACTGAAACCATGAAAGCGAAACCACGGAGCGGGGGGCACGGCTGTGTGAACCCAGCCGCTTCCCACACCCACCGCCAGGCAGAGCCGGCCGCTTCCCGGGGAAGCTCAGGCCGGGCCGGGGCCGAGAGCCGGCCAGGGTCAGGGCGCTGGTCAGTGCAGGGCGGGTTCGGCCCAGAAGGCGGCCCTGTGTCTGCTCCCCAGTGAGGCCACTCCCTCCACTCCCTCCGATTCACAGACAGGTTCATTTACAGTGAGGTCAAAGTTCAAGCCCAGGCCCTGCCCCCACTCTGCCTGCTGGTGGCCCCTCCACTTCCCAAACCCCTAGGTGCTGCGATCCCGCTCCTCCCCCTCCCTTCTCCCAGACCAGCGCGCCCACCCGGCCCTGCCTCCCGGCCCCGCCTCCCGGCCCCAGGGTCAGAGGTGCTAAAGGTTGCAGGGGCCGCCCACCTCCTGCTGCAGGGGCCCTGACCCCAGTGGGCCACAGGCAAAGATGGACGCTCTTGACCCCTGCAGGCCCGTGCCCCTCGGAAACTCCTAGAGGCTGGGTCTGGCCTCCGCGCGGGCCCGTCGGAGTTGGCTCATGTTGTTTCGGGGTGGGGGTGGGGGGGTGGACCCCCAGAGTCTCTCCATGGGCCCTCCATCGGAAACCCCTTTACTCTCTCCTCCTCTGTCTCCCTCTCCATGCAGACATGCCTGCAGCCCTACCGGGGCAGGTTCTGGGCTGCAGCAGCGACCCGGGCCTGGGACCAGCCCCTCGGACAGGGCTTGAGACCCCTAGGGAGACAGACAATGCCCGGTTACAGTGCCGACGAGGGGTCTGAGCACTGCCCCAGGAAGGTGGGGTTCCTCAGAGCTCATGGGAGTAAGCCACTGGTCCTCTGAGGCAGGACACCCAGGAGGGCTTCCTGGAGGAGGCGACTCCTGGCAGGCCTCCAGACATGGTCACGGTTACAGTTTGGCCAGTTCTCAGGCCACGGGAGTCCAGGGGTGAAAGGGACACTGCCCTGCTTCACGGACCCACAGGTTTGGAGGGGGAAGGCAAGGCTGCCCAGCCGTGATTCATAAGACATCGTCACGCCCAGGCTCCCCACAAGCACGCTGGGTGGTCGACGTACGTACGTACAAAAGAGCACATAGGACCGGCTCCCGAATTTGTGAGGCCCGTGTTGAAAGTTTGAAGAGATTAAAGAAGGTGACAGCAGCCCAGGTGTGGCGTCTTCTGAGCACGGGGCCTTGAGATGGCCCCGGCTGCACAGCTGTGACAGGTGAGTGCCCGGCAGGCCTGCTCTGGGGCCAGGCCAGAACCCAGGTCTCTCTAACTCCGGGCAAGAGGGCTCCCACGGCTCAGCACTCTCCGCATAGGACCGGAGCCTAGCCCTTCAAGCACGGATCAGGAAAAGCTGTGTGTGTGTGTGGGGGGGGTCCCCTGTGGCTCCACTCCCAGGCTGCCCTGGCGGCTGGACAGTGGGGCTACGGGGCACAGACACCTCACACCCTTTGAGGCAGTCGGCTGGGGCTGCTGCGACAGCATCCCAGACTGCGCAGCTCAAACAGCCAACACTTGTTTCTCCCGGTTCTGCAGCTGGCAGAGCCGAGATCAGGGTGCCAACACGGCCAGGGTCCGGGGGGCTCCTCCTGGTTACGTTCTCACCGGCCTTCCGTGGGGCGTGTGCGCAGGGAAGGAGGTTCACTCCCATCTCTTCTTAGAAGTGCAGTAATCCCATCGCGGGGCCCCACCTTCCTGACCTGACCACCTTCCAAAGGCCCCGCCTTCCAACCATCCCTCAGGGGTTAGGGCTTCCACATGGGTTTTGGAGGGGCCTCAACATGCCGGCCATGACACCCTTCCTGGTGGTGGCAGGTGGAGAGCGTGGTGGAGTGGTCTGCCCCGGTCTTCATGAACATGTGCACGCAGAAACATGTGCACATACAAACACGCAGCGTCCGTGCACACACAAACACGCAGCGTTCGTGCACATACAAACACGCACCGTTCGTGCACATACAAACACGCAGCGTCCGTGCACATACAAACACAGAGCATTCGTGCACATACAAACACGCACCGTTCGTGCACATACAAACACGCAGCGTCCGTGCACATACAAACACAGAGCATTCGTGCACATACAAACACGCACCGTTCGTGCACATACAAACACGCAGCGTTCGTGCACATACAAACACAGAGCATTCGTGCACATACAAACACGCACCGTTCGTGCACATACAAACACGCACCGTTCGTGCACATACAAACACGCAGCGTTCGTGCACACACAAACACGCAGCGTTCGTGCACATACAAACACACAGCGTCCGTGCACATACAAACACAGAGCATTCGTGCACATACAAACACGCACCGTTCGTGCACATACAAACAGAGCATTCGTGCACATACAAACACGCACCGTTCGTGCACATACAAACACGCAGCGTTCGTGCACATACAAACACGCAGCGTCCGTGCACATACAAACAGAGCATTCGTGCACATACAAACACGCATCATTCGTGCACATACAAACACGCAGCGTTCGTGCACATACAAACACACAGCGTCCGTGCACATACAAACACAGAGCATTCGAGCACACACAAACACGCAGTGTCTGTACACATAAAGCACGCAGTGTTCAGGCACATACAAACACACAGCGTTCGTGCACATACAAACACGCAGCGTTCAGGCACATACAAACACGCAGTGTTCAGGCACATACACACAGCGTTCGTGCACATACAAACACACAGAGTTCAGGCACATACAGCGTTCGTGCACATACAAACACAAGTGTTCAGGCACGTACACACAGCGTTGGTGCACATACAAACATGCAGCATTCAGGCCCATGCACACTGGGGCCCAGTTTTTCCTGACTTTGCTCTCTGTCCAATCTCTGCGTCAAACTTCAGATCAGGTAAGTAAATTAATCTGATGTTTTCATATCTCTGGCTTAGAACCCGCCTTCCAGAGTTCATTTACATGGAAGCGTGTGCACACGTTCACGTGTGCCTTCAGCTACCCTTCCAGAGGCGCTGATGGAGCACATGCTGGGCTCCGTGACCCGGATGGCTCGTGGTCCTCCCCTTCTCTGTATGCATTTCCCATGCTGCCGTGGGACCCATGGGGAGAGAGAGCGGACCTTGTTGCCAGCTCTAGTCAAAGCACCTGGCGTGTTACCTGGCACTCAGTGGTTGGTTGCTGGCTGAATGAAAATGAAGAAGAGGCTATAAATACAAGCATGTACTGTTCTGCAAATGTTTAAACAAAATTAATAAGTCTGTACTGTATCAAGTTTCCTCTTTTTTAAAAAATATTTTTATTGTTTTTTTTTTATAGAGGAAGGGAAAGGGTGAGAGAGTTAAAAACATCAATTAGCTGCCTCCTGCACGCCCCCTACTGGGGATGTGCCTGCAACCAAGGTACATGCCCTTGACCGGAATGGAACCTGGGACCCTTGAGTCCGCAGGCAGATGCTCTATTCACTGAGCTACACCTGCTAGAGCTCAAGCTTCTTCTAAAAGCGTGATTCCATCCTCCGGACAATACGTGAGCTGGGTGTTAGTAGAGGCTCCTTGTTTTAAGTCAGGTGCCCAAGCTCCTGCAGCTGGCACCCAGCACAGCTGGATTCGCCTCTGCCCCATCCTATGGCCACAGCAGCAAGACCCAGCGGGGCGGGGGTAGGCAGCAAGGAACGGGGAGTGCCAGGTGCCGCTGCGGCCTTGTATGTGGACACCCCTGATGTTCTTATTACTCCTTCATGGAAGCATCGCACACACCCCTACAACCTGCACCCAGATCGAGAAACTGAAGCTTACCAGCACCCTAGACACTTCCTTCCCGTCCCCGTCCTGGCCCGGCCGGGCCCCTCCCTCCACCGTTCACCACGCTCCTGACTCGCACCGCCATATATAGCGCTCTACCACTCTCTCTCCGCGCCACCCGACAGGCGGAGGGGTCTGGCTTTCTTTCTTTCCTCAGCACCATTCGTACGAGTCAGCCGTATCCCCGTGTGTGGGAGCAGATTATTCATCCCATTGTTGCCATTCTATTGCGTGACTGTAACCCAGTTTATGTATGTATCTGTTCTATCGTGGAGAGGCATTTTGGGTAGTCTCCCGTTTTTGTTTATCGCAATGTGCTGCGATGAACATAAATGTGATCAGATAAGAGGTGCACCTGGGACAGAATGCCAGGTCAAAGGGTTTGCCCTCGGTTCCCAGGCGGCTGCATCCCTGGCACCCCTGAGAGTTCCGGTTGCTCCACTTGGGCGCCAGCACTTGCTGTTGTCAGGTTTCCCCATTCTAACAGCGTGGAGGCGGGGCCACACCCTTTGGGCTCAATCAGGTCAGCAACCCGGCGGTCCCTGGGTGCCCATGAGGACACACGGGCTCCGGGAGGTGAGGTCCCGGCAGCCCATTCTATCACGTTTCTCTGTCTGTCAAGCTGCCTCCCCGGACCTTGGCCCCAGGGTCCTGGGAATTATAGACAGTCTGCTTGCAGGGTGACTGGATGGGTGTCCCTGGCGTGGGTCAGGCTGCGAGTCCTGCCAGCTCTCCAGGGAGCCCCGGGGTGGGAGGAGAGTGGGGAGGAAAGGTGGCCCTCAGCGAAGGATTTGACCCGGAGGGGGAGGCCAAGAGAGTTTGCCGCTGCACCTGGGGAGAGGTGTGTGCGAGTGCGTGCGTGCGTGCGTGCGTGCGCGTGTGTGCGTGTGTGCGTGTGTGTGCATGTGTGTGTGTGTGTGTGTGTGTGTGATGGTGGTGGTGATGGTGATGGTGGTGGTGGTGGTGGTGGTGGTGGTGATGGTGATGGTGATGTCGATGGTGATGGCGATGGCGATGGTGATGGCAATGGCGATGGCGATGGTGATGGAAGGAAGGTGTGTGCAGCGGGGCCAGGCCGGTGAGGCTCCCTGGGTCCCTCTGGGAGGGGGGAAGGGGAGGTTTGGGGACAGGCAGGCATCCAGGTGAGCAGGGAAGGGGCGGGGCTGCGGGGTTCTCCCTCTCTCCTCCTCCTTTCCTCCCCTCCTCCCTCCCTCCCGCAGGCACGAGCGGGGTGGGCGGGATTCTAGGCCGGGGCTCCTGGGAGGGCGGGGCTGGGGCCTGGAGAAGCCCGAGCTGGGGGCGCGCGGGACTCCGCTCCGGGGAGGAGGGAGGTGGGAGGTGGGAGGTGGGATGCGGCGGGGGCGGGGCCTCGGCGAGGGGCGGGGCCTCTGTGTGGGCGGGGCGACAGGCGGCCAATGGGCGCGCGCGCCCCGGGCCCCGCCCCGCCCCCCGCGGCGGCTGCTGCATAGTCATGAGCGCAGGCCGCGCTGCGTCAGCGGAAGCGGCGCGCGGCGGCTGTTTCCGACCCGATAAAGCGGCGTTGTCCCGGCGCGCCGGCCGCACTCTCCAGCGCTCTCCGCGCCCGCGTCCCGCCGCCGCCGGCCGCCCGCCGAGGAGCCGCCGCCGCGGCCGCGCAGCGCCGCTCCGACCCGGGGCCCGCGCCCCCGCCGCCCCCGCCGCCCGGCCGGCCCGGCCGCCCCGCCGCCCCGCGGCCCCGGCCGCCCGAGACAGGTGAGCGGCCGCCGCCGGACCAGGCCCGCACCTGGGCGCCCGCACCTGGCGCCGGCACCTGCCGCCGCCGCCCCCGCCCCGCACGGCCGCGGCCTCGCTCCCCCGCCCCCGGCATCGCCTCCTGGGGAGGACGCCCCACGCCCCGCCCGGACGTCGCCTCCCGCTCCCGCTGGGACGCCGCCCGCACCCATGACCCCTCCCGCCTCTCCCGGCTGCACCTGCCCCTCCTCGTCCCGGTCCCGGCGGCCTCCCGGGCGGCCCGGGCCCGCTCCGAGGGGTGCACCTTCCCGGGACCCTGCCGCGCCGCACCCCCGCCCTCCGCACCGCAGCCCCGGCCCCTCTCTGCCCGGCCGCTCGCCCCGGGGCCACGACCTTGCCCTGCCTCCTCGGCCGGCACCTCCAACTTCCGAGAGGGCGCCTCCGCCCCTCCGCCCGCAGCCCTCCCGCCCGCCCTGCACGCGGCCCCGCGCCGCGCTCCGTCTCACCTGCGCCCCGGGGCGGCAGCGCCCGTCCTGCGGCCCAGCCCGCCCTGCGGCGGAGCCGCGCCTGCACCGGTCCCTTCCGCCCGCCCGCCCGCCGGTCGGCATCCCAGGCCGGTTCCCCTTTCCCGGCCGCCGACCTCCGAGCGCTTAACCCGTTCCTCCCCGGGCGGCGGCCCTGCAGGGAGCGCCTCCGGCCGCAGCCTCTCCCGGAGCGGGGGGGGGGGGGGGGCACGTGGAGCACAGCCCCCGTGACCTGTGTGCAGTGTTTCTGGAAGGCTGGGGAGGGGGATCCTAGGGAGCGTTTTGTTTTTTTCCTTTGATGCCTCAGCGGAGCTGAAGGGCCTGTGGTTTCTGGTTCTCGGGGTGTCTCCTGGCCTAGGGCCTGGGGAGCAGGGGGAGTCTGAGGGGCTGAAGCAGTCGCGGGGCCACGCGTTTCTCAGAACCCGAGCCCGTTTCTGCGGGAAAACCCGGCTGGCTCTTCCTGGGGTTCTGGGCCCGGGCCCTCACCTTCCCCCCCAGCGCTGCGGGCAGGCAGGTAGGGTCAGGCCAGCCATTCCTCTGCTTTGTGCTGGAAGGAGAGAAAGCTGGGACATGGCCTGCGGGTTGAGAAGTGTGACAGCGGTTGGGGTCAGAGACGGTAGCCCCTCACCTCCTTTCCAAGGTGGGGTGGTTTTCTGCAAACCTGAGGGAGGTGTGGAGGACTCAGTGTGCGCAGAGATGTGCACGCTCTGCTGGAAGGTGGGGACGGGCAGAGCACAGGCCGCTGGAGTGACCGGCCGCAGGAGGCACGGGTGGGTGTGGGGAGGTTGCCTTCACATCAGGAATTGCAGCCCCGTCGGCTGATGGTTTTTAGGGCAGCAGCTGGACAGGAAAGAAGTGGCTCCTTTGAGGCCGGACTGGGTGAGCTCCCAGGTGGTTTTCGGCTCTTACCATCCTGGCTGTCTCTGCCCTCAGCTTTGCTTCCTGGAGAGGAGGGAGGGGAGAAGGGGTGGAGGGTCTGGAGGGTCCCAGGCCCTGCAGGTCAGCCCTGCAGGTCAGCAGCCCGTGAGGGGGGCTGCGACAGCCGTTGGCTCCTGGCTCTCTCCCATGGGGGAGAGCGGCCAGCGTCTCGGTGCTGGGTGTGGGGTTGGGGGAAGAGCAGTGGGCTGAGCTGGGGTCCGGGCCACGCTGTGCCTCTCTAGCCGGGGTGCCTGCTGTGCCGGCGCTCCTCCTGCCCCCCAGGCCGCAGCCCAGCCCCGTGTCGCCGGCAGGGGTGGTTTGTGACTCAGCTTCACGGGCTGGCACTGAGCGAGGGGACTGGCGAGCGCTGTAGGTGGCAGACAACCCCAAATTACTAGTGCCCTCTTCGGAAACACCCCTGGCAGCGCCCAGCCTGTAATTTGTGGGGCTGGAATGTGCTGGAAGCCGTGTTCCTGCTGCGGACAGAGAGGATGCTGCCCCACGCTGGCCTGGTCTGGTTCCCCGGGTTTCTGTAATCACAACAGCACCCGCTGCTGAAGGCGCTCGGCAGAACCCCGTTAGGTGGCTGCCCGAATGCGAAGCCAGGACACCGAGCAGAGGTCTGAGCAGAGAGAAGGAAGACACCCCCCCCCCGTACCCCACCCTTCAGGAGAAGAGCAGCCGCTCGGGAAGGGAAGGGGTGGGAGAGGACCCCGGAGCTCGGCTCCCGCTGTGCAGGGGGCTCCAGGCCAGGCTGGCCGCCCCTCCCCCGCGGCCCCAGACAAGGCCCCCTTGTTTAGATTAGCTTAATTACCCTCCCCAATCAATGAACAAGGGTCTTTTTAGATGTGGGACTTTCAAAGTGCTGGGCCTTTTCTGTTTTTTAAGGTATCAGATGCTGAGCCTTTGTGAAATCAGGCACCTTCAGGGACCTGGGAGATGGTGGGCCTTTTAACGCGACAGGAGGCGTCCCTGGTCCCCGCTGCCCTTCGGGTGGGAACTGGGGGTGCTGGTGGGCGTGGGGGCCCGAGCAGTGCGCTTTCTCTAAGTGACTCAGAGGAGGCATTTTAAGAAGATTAACACTCCGCTGACCTGGAGGCGACAGCACAGTCCGTTCTGCTCCTTTTGAGGCTGCATTCCCCCGGCCCCCCCCCAGGCGCGCAGCACAGCATCAAAGGCCTGAGGTCGCAGGCCTGAGCCGATGCCCAGGGCTGGGGTCTGGTGCCCGGGCTGAGGGCTCACCTGGGTTCCGCCGTCCCCGGCAGGCCGCGGCTCTAAGGCCACCCCGCTGCCTGCAGGGAGCGGCTGCGTCCTCAGAGGCAATAAGCCAGCTCTGCCTGCGCTGCTCCCCGAGAGGCTGGGGGAGTGAGCAAGCGCCCGGAGATGCAGAGAGAGGCTGAGTGCCGAGTGGCTGTTTGGAGCCTGAGGTGAGACAGGGTCACGCAGTCTGCCCACCCCACCCCAGGGTGCACATGGTGCCGGGCATGGGCCCCCTCGGCAGCTGACGGGGTTTGCAGAGCCTCTCAGTCCCCCGGCTGGCTGCCTGGCCTGCAGCCCAGGTGAGGGAGCCTGTTCAGCCCTCAGTCCTCGGCGTTTCCACCCCCCAAACCTGTTGGAGGTTCCGCTGGCAGCGAGGGAGCTGCATTCCTGAGCCGGTGCCGAGAGGCTGCTGCCGAGTGCAGCGGGACCGCCACCGGGGCCGCGGGGGCCGGGAGCCCCGGAGCCAGCTGGCCTGGTCTGCGCCCAGGTTCTGCCCGTTTTGAAGAAAGGACGCTCCTGCCTGTAAAATGCAACAGGTGCCGGGGAGGGTGCGCCCGCAGTCGGTCCAGGTGCGCCCCTGCGCCCGCACAGATGCCGCTGACGGTGCACCGCTCCTCACGGCCAGCAGTTGAGTCACCGTCTCGGGAAAATGCATGATCCCCAGAGGACGGCCCTGGTGCGGAGCGGGAAGGCGCTCTGAGGGGCGCCTTCACAGGGGCGCGGCCATTCACAGGGGCGGGCGTCGTGGAGTGACGGGATGGGGCTGTTACGCCGACCTCTGAACTCTTCCCTGCTGACTTCCAGCAGCTGTAAAGGCGGTTTCTAGAATATTGCAAATACAGGCATCTAAGGGCATGTCACACGCCTCGCCGTGAAGGGCTGGGGGGGGCCCCGCACCCTTTAAAACCTGCTTCCCGGGCTGTGTGTGCCGCCGCCTCAGGAGTGTGTCTGAGGCTCTGCTTTCCTGCTGCCGTGGACTGACCACCCCACTTCTCCGTGGCAGGGGCGCTGACCGCTCAGAATCCTGCTGGGTGGGGAGGTGTGACCCTCCCCCTAACACACACACACCCACACACACACACACACACACCCAGAGGATCCTCTCATCCTTATCGGCAGACTCGTGGCGGTAGAAGGGTGTTGTGGGTCTGACCTGGCGGCACCGCGCCGCAGCCTGTGCTCTCGGGAAGGGAAGGCGGGCCCCGCAGAGGCCTCGCTTCCTGGCAGCTCAGGCGGTAGCCGGGTCTGCCCCGACCGCAGCCCTGTAGCCGGTGGGTGGTTGTGAAGCCCCGGCCACAGCCCGTGGCCGTGAGAAGGCTGACCTCCGACCTCACCGGCCGGCCGCTGGGAGCCGCCCACACCCGGAGGAGCAGGGGCTGCTGGCCCCTGGGCTCCGGGTTTCTGGCCTCCTGGCCCCCAGGCACACCTGTCACTGTTAGCAGCGCACCGAACAGCCCGGGTGGGTCCCCTGAAGGGCCCTCAGTGACAGGGGTCATCGCCTGCCCTGGTGCCAGCTCCGCCCGTTGCTGGAACATTCCAGGCGAGGAGTGCCTTCTGCCGGTGGGAGGAAGGGAGGAGGAGGGCCTTGGGTGGGGCTCTCCGGGCTGCACTGTGCGCGGAGGTTCGTGGGGACACTGGGTCTGAGTTCCCACGCCTGAGGCTCGAGGCAGCCCTGCTGCAGTGCTTCCGCCTGCGCCTGAGCCGGGGTGGGTGCGTCCGGGGGTTAATGGGACCTGGGCGGCCGTTGGTCTGGGAGGGGAAGCGCCTGCTCCCGGTGTGGCTGGTCAGGTGGAAGCCTGAGGAGGTGCTGCAGTTGTTTCATTAGCCAGGAATGCTGCTGGGAGCGGAGAGGTCTGGGGGGGCTGTGCCCCTGTGGCCGCTGGGCGGTGACCTGCCTCCAGTTCAGTGCCGGGAAGAATCTGTCTCCGCCACCGTGGACGTGTGTTGGGGACAGAAACGTCCTCAGGCTGCGGAGCCCTTTGCCCAGGGGTAGGGATGCCGGGAGCTGCCCCCCTTTCCGTGGCCGCCAGGGCCTGTGGCTCTCCTGACAGCACCGGAGACAGGGCAGGCGCACACCCCTGGCCCACTCAGGGCACGTGGCTGGAGGAGCCCTAAAGCTGCCGCCTCCATTGGTCCCTCCTACACCCTCTTGGCATCTTGACCTTGACACTGAGTCGGGCTCCTAACCCGAAGGCTAGGGAAGGCCAGGGCTGCTGAAGGGGGAACGGCTGCTTGTCCCAGACTCTCCCCCTCACCCCCCACCAGGGTGCTGCCTGGGACGGGGCCGGGAAGACGGCTGCTTGTCAGCCCCTCTGCCTGCCCACTGCTACCCTCCGCTGGATGGAGCCAGACCTCCCGGGCCGGCCGGGCCAGGGCTGCTTCCATGCTCCTGCGCCCCGTCCTGCACCCCGTGCTGCATGCGAGGGCAGCTCTGATTTGGGAGGGGGTGCGGGGTGGGCTGTGGAGCCGAGGCTGTCTGCTCTCTGCCAGCTCAGGCTCGAGCCCGGGGGACGGGGGAGGGAAGCGCCCCCTGGAATTATTCGGGTGGCTCCTGAGCGGGTACAGAGGCCTGCGCCCTGTGCTTGAGCTGCAGCGGCCCGGCCCGGCCTGTGCAGGGAGCGTGTACGCCCTGGCCCGGCCAGCCCTGGCCTCGCGTCCTTGGCCCAGAAACTGCCCGCGATCCAAGCTCCAGTTCTGTGTTGTAACCAGGGAGCGTAATGAGGATTGTTCCTGGCACTCAGCGAGCCTGGAAAATACCACTGAGGCCAGCCCGTGCGGAGCCCCGGCCTCCCTCTGCCGCGCTCTCCGCAGGGCCGGCAGGCTGAGCTGTAGCACCAGTGGCTCCTTGGCAGGGAGAGGAGGCAGAGAGGTTCAGTAACTTGCCCAAAGCCACACAGGACGCGGCTGAGCGGGGGTGAACCCTGGAGGTTGGGTCTTCGCTAACCCTGAGCGGGTGTGGGGGCTGCGGGCCGCCTCCCCCAGGGAAAGCGGGGTCCTGCACGTGCACCGAGAACGTGTGTGCACGTCGGAGAGGTCACGTCTTCCTTCCACTCTGAGCGAGCCCGGTGGGGCCTCCAGAAGGAGGGGGTGCCCAGGGAAATGGGACCCTGTGACCGAGGACCCGCCATGAGCCGGAGGCAGTGTCAGGAGCTCAAAGGCTGTGAGAGGCGGAGGCGGAGGCGGACACGTCGGGAGCCGGGCGGGAGGACGGCCCCGGCCGGCCCTCGTGGCGCTGTCACCCTGTTATCGGCCTGTCCTTGGTCCGTCCAGCCACCGAGGCTGCGGGCAGATAAGGGCCTGTGCGTGTGTCCGTTGTGGTTGTGGGGCTCAGATAGGTCTGTGGGCCGCGGGGGAGTCTGGAAGCCGGGCCAGCGGCCGTGGTCTCTGCTGCTCACGATACAGTTTGGGGAAATCGTTCTCCGCCATCTTCCTGTGGGTTTGCTCGGGATCCCTCCAACCTGGGCCATCGGGGGATGGTTCTGCCCACACAGCCCTGCCTGGGCTGGGAGCCCTCCGCGTGGGCCGGGACCGGGGCCTCTCCCCACGGTGCTGCCTTCTCCTGGCCACAGAGGCTGCTGGGCCGTAGGGACGTGCTGGCCGCTCTGCGAAGTCATGGGCACAGGCGACTATCAACCAGGCGGAGGGGCAGGGCCCCCAAGTGGGCTGTAGGCCACTTCTGACCTCCTTACTGGCCACCGTGGGGACCGAGGGAGCGGCCAGGCCTGCTGTCCCTCCTGCGCCCTGACCTGTGCTCCCGGGTCAGCCAGGCGTCTCTCCTGGACCCACCCCCCTGGGGCCAGCTCTCTGCCAACGTAAGACCTCGGAACATGGCGGTGCCTGAAGCCCCCGGGAAAGACAGTCCCGCTCTGCAGGACCCACTCCCCTTCCCGCCCCCGGGCAGCTGGGCGACCCGGGAGGTCCCCGCAGACGGTGGCCACTCGCTGTGGCTTCCTGGGCAGAGGGTCTCAGCCCTGCATGCCCTCCTCTGGGCCTTCGGAGGGGGGCAGGTTTGGGGGCCACCACACGGGAGCCTGGCCGGTTCTTTTTGCCTCAGCTGGTCTTCAGCCCCAAACCAGGATTTCTCACCTTTTCAGCCCATCCTTCCTTTTTTTTTTTTTTTTTTTTTCTGGTTTTTAACCCTGGGAAGAACTTGTCTAGATTTACATTTTTTTAAATTGCAAGTGGGTTTTATGCATGCAGTATTCGCCTGAGCCACAGGTGCCACGCTGTGCTGGCTGCCGTGGGCATGGTCCCGCGTGTGCCCCTGGAGTGCCCTGCGTGTCCCCCTTCCCCATGGGGTGATGTCGGCAGGCCGCCGTCTTTGCAGGGAGTAGTTGAGTTCGGATGGTTCACGTGTGGCTTGTCCCTCCGGGCACACGGGCCGTGTCCGAGGGACCTGCCCTGAGCTTCCCGGCGGAGGCTCTGCTCCAGGCTGCCTTCGAGAGCCAGAGGATCGAGGACTTGGAACTTCACCCAAGGATGTTCGTTGATTTTAGGGAGTGAGAGGGAGAAACACGGACGTGAGAGAAATATGGATCGCTCGCTCCCGTGTGTGCCTCGCCGCATCGAACCCGGCCTCTTGGTGGAGAGGACACCACTCCAACCACTGAGCCACCGGCTGGGCGACCGGGAGCGTCTCAGTCAGCCCTCCCAGCTGCGCGGAGCTGGCAGTTCTGTCGCTGTGTGCCTGCGTGGGGGCGCTCTCACTGGAGCCGTGGCGGCCTTCTGTGCCAGGAAGTAGGTGCCCTCCGAATGTAGCCGGGGGGTTGGCCAGGGCCGCCCGGAGGGTGGGCAGCAGCACCGAGGCTCTGGCCGCATAGCCTTCGGCCCGCGGCTCGGGCTGTGGCCAGCAGGTGGGCCCACGGAGCAGAGGCTGTGGGACGGGGTGCCTCACGGTGCCTCTCCACGCCGCCGCCCTGCGTGGCCGGGCTGTGCGCGTATGTGGGACCAGCCTCTCGGCCTTCCGGCCGCCTGGCGTGGTTTCCTGTTTGGCGAGAGCCGGTGGCCATGGTTCGTGGTAACTGGCCTTGAGGAGGTGGCAGAGGAAGGAGCCGCTGTCACGGAGCGCGGCGTGGTCAGGTCGCATGTGCACGGCCACTTCCTCTTCCCGGGGCTCGCCGGCGGGGGCGGGGGCGGCCTTGAGTTCACTGGCGGGCAGTCCGAGCCCCGGCCGAGATGGGGGCAGGAGCACGGGGAGGGCTAGCCTTGAGTCCGAACCCCACGCCCAGGGCGGCCAGGCGGGCAGCCCTGCAGGCCACACGGTCCCTGCGCCCGCGAGAGGCCCGCCCGCCCGCCCGCCCGCCCGCGTCCCACACGTGCAGCTGCACCAGGTGCGCCCCGAGGACCCCGGCTTCTTCCCCACTCAGTCGTCCCTCCGCTCGCTCTGTGCTGGGCTAAGCCTGTATGCGGCTTCGGCACACGCTCCCGCGTGGCCGGCCGCGTGGCCAGCCCAGGGGGCCTCGTCCGCCGCTCCGCCACCGGCTTCTCCGACGGTGCCAGCCCCTCCCTCCGGTGCCCAGGTCAGGCCCAGGCCAGCGCCTGGTCTCTGGTTTCCGTGTGACTGTCTCCGAGGCCCAGCACGCCGTCCGCTCCGCAGTGCCCGGGCTGCCCTCCTGCTTTCTTAAGCTTAGAGTCCACCTTCTTTTCTTTCTTGCTTTCTTACCTGCTTTTTTTCCTGCATGAAACTAAATTGCTCAATCTTGTTCTAAAGGAAGCTGCAGAAGGGAGGACTGACTGAAAAGTTATGAAAAGGTTGTGTAATGACCATCAGGGGGCGAGAATTCCTGTACCCATCGAGGGACCCTGTTCCCCCTCCCCCCTCCAGCTGGGTGCTTGGTTTCTGACCTGGTTGGGTCATGGGTTCCTTTTGGGCCACTTTCCCACAAAAACACACAACCCCATTTTCTTACAATTTAGGGAGTGCGTGCGCCCGGCTCTTCTCACGCCCATCCCGGGCGGGTCTCCCAGCCGCGCGGACCTGCAGGGCTGGCCTCTGGGCCCTGCAAGACAGGAACTTGGCTGCCAGTCTGAGTGGGGGATGGGGGTGGGGGTGCTCAGTGCCCCCAAATGAGATGGACGGACTGGCACTGGCGTGGGCAGGCTGGCCCCCAGGAGTGGCTGGAGAGGACCCCGGAGGGGGTGGTTGTGCTTCCCCGTTGTGACCGTGTTAGCGGCTACGGCGGGACGGGTGGGGGAGGGAGGGGCGCGTGCCTCGGAAGGCAGCCTGCGGCGGTGCCGGGCATGGCGGTGCCGTGCGGTGCCCGTTCCTCTGTGCAGAATGTAGGGTGGTTAAAATTAGCAGCAAGAGCCGCAGCGCGAAGGCCGTCCAGAGCATTGAGCAATGTGGCGCAGAGATAAGGCCTGGGGGCCGGTGGAATTCCTGGGCCCGGCCTGCAGGCAGAGACGGCGCTCGGCGGCTCCTGACCATGGGGCGGGGGTCCCCTGAGAGGCCCACTCTGCCTGAGGCCGGGCCGCCCGCCTGCCCAGCCTTGCCCGCCAGTTCCCTGGCGGCCCCTGCAGAGGTCACGCGCAGGGCCCACGGTCTCTGGCACGTGGCCACTTAGTTCCTCTCAAGGCAGGCCGTGACCCCCCAGCCGGCCTCGGGGTCAGGGGAGGCTCGGGCAGCCCAGCTGCGCTCGAGCCCGGACAGCCCGCATCCCACTGATGTGCAGCACCCTTCCCGCCGCCGCCGGGGAGCGGCTCGGTCCTCGCGGCCTGGGCCCGGCCGAGGGGGAGTCACTGACGCCCGGCCGCCCCGGAGTGGACGGGCGGCTCCGGACGCCGGTGTCCCTCTGCCGGCTGCCTCTTCCACCGGCAGGCAGGACCCCGCACCCTGCGGTGCTGCGGCTGTCGGTGTGCGGGCGGCCACAGGCCATGAGCGGGACAGTCAGACGGAGGAACTCCGTGAGCGTGGAGACTCTAGGGTGTAGATGTCGTTTTGGATGGGGGGAGGGAGAGGGCGGTCTGAGATTTCAGGAGTGGAAGTGGGCCATTCACAGGAGCCTCCTGAAGCAGATTTTCTGTCCGAAACCCTGAGCAGGAAAGGGGGCGGGGCCCAGAAAACAAAACCCCAAACCCCTGGCTTTGATGGATGGCAGCCCTGAAAGAATCAGCCGGCAGGGCGCCTTCCTGGGACACCTGCCACCTTGCCTAGCCTCGTGCGCTGACCGCCCCTCAGTTCCCCCTCTGTCCATGGTGCTCACACCCTGAGCACTGAGGCTCGAGCGCCTCCCCAAGGGTCTGAGCGGCAGAGGCTCCGGAATCCTTGCTGCCCAGCCGCAGGCGCACACCGCGCGGAGCCAAAGGGACGGTCCCCGCGGTGGCTGCAGCCGCCGGGGAGGGACGGGTGCTGGAGGCCGGCGGGCCCTGCGCAGCTGCTGCCTGAAGAGGGCCCGTGGTGACAGGGCGCAGTGCACCTTCTATGGCCTACGGAGGAGGAGGGAGAGGGAAGAGGAACATCTACGTGAGCCCAAAGCATGGACCTGCCCAACCCCTGCCGGGATCGAGCTCAAAACCCGCACGGGCCCAGGCCGGGAACCTCACCAGACCCTCCCGGTGCCCGGGACGCCGCCAGCCCGCGGAGCCACACCGGCTGGGCCGGCGGCGTGAACCTGGCAGACTCACCGCGGCCCAGAGGATCTCGAGCCAGGGGCACGCGTGCATACTTGTCCGTGACCGTCTGTGAGTGGCTCAGCCATCTGGGCTATCCTCGGAAGGACTGGGCTGGAGGAGGGCCACCGCCTGTGGGGGAGGTGGTCGGAAGGGGTGGCGCTGCCCTGGCCCTGCCTGAGGCCGCTGCCTGCGGAGGGCGCCGGCACGCCCAGGTGGCTCACCTGCCCGGCCGCGGCAGCTGAGTCACGTAGCTGCAGATCACACCCGCGGGACAGGCTGTTCTGTGCTGCGGTCATGTCTCCCGTTAGCACGTCTGAGGAAGGAGCGCGGCGGTGTATGCGTTTACGGCATCTCCCGGGTTTCCCGCCGCCTGCAGGCCTGTCTGTGCTGAGGCCCCGGGTGTGGGGCCTCCAGGCTGTGCCCTGGGGTCCCGCGGGGGCTGGACCCTGCTCTGCTGCCCGTGCCTTTCTGACGCTGCGCCCGGGGAGAGCCCTGCGCCTGCCGCCGGGGGGCGTGTTCTCCGGGATCCGGAGGAGCGTTTCCCGGCCGCGCGCGGAGGCGGGTGTGGGCGGCGTGCTCGGAGCACATGGAGGGCTGCCCTCTGTGTCCATCCCCACCCATCCACCTTCTCTTCAAGGCCAAGACCAAGGCCGTGGTAAAGCTTAGTCCTCTGGGGCCGAGCCCACACGGCTGTAGCCCGCATGGCTGCGTGTGTGCTGGGCGAGAGCTTCGTTCCCTGTGGTCCTGTTAGCTCCGGCCGGGGAAAGGCTGGGAGCTTTTCTGTGAGTGATTTTTAAAAACCCACCCAAGGATGTGTGTGTGTGTTTAATTGATTTCAGAGAGGAGGGAGAGGAAGACAGGGATGTGAGGGAGACATGGACTGGTTGCCTCCTGTGCGCACCTCTGCGGGACTGAGCCCGCGGGAGAGCGGCCCGCAGGAGGGCAGCGCGTGTCTCGGTGCCTCCTGGGAAACGCGCTCTGAGCTGTCACTCACTCTGGGCGCCCTGTTTTGGGAGGGACCACAGGTCTCTGAAGAGAGAACATGCTGGAAGACACAGATGCGTTCTGTTGCGGGGGTGCGTGCTGCCCTCCTGGTGAGAGACCAGGATGGGGTGCACCTCAGGCTGTAAGCTTCCTGGAGGCGGAGGGAGGGCCCCAGTGAAGACTGGCCGTCTGCCTGAGCCCAGGCCACCTCTTGGTCCCAGATCCGTGCCTAGAAGGGAGGCTGCACTCAGACCCCCGCCGGCGGCCGCAGGCTCATGCCTTTCAGGGCAGCGGGGAGGGGGAGTTGGGCTTCTAGGGCCCTGCCCTCTGGACACGGGACAGCCCCTCTCCCAGGCTGTAGGCGGTTGCATCCTGAGAAGCATGTCTCCGGACACCCCACATGACTGACATGGGGAGTTCTGCAAGCCCTGGGGTGCCCCCCTGAGTCGCCATCAAGCCCATTCTCGGGCGGCTCCGGGCTCTCAGGGGAAGACACGGGCCTCACGTTTGCCGATGTGCCGGCTGGCGGAGCCGCGGCCCCAGGAGGAGCGCCCGGGTCCCGCGTGGCTGCTGCTCTGCGTGTCCGTGTCCGCACCGCCCTCCCGCCCTCCGCCGCGGGCTCTCACCGGTGCTGCCTCCGTGTTTCCCTCCCAGTCCGTCTGCGTCCCAGGAGCTTAGGGCGATCTGCTCAGGCGCCGGGGGTCCTGTTTCCCCTTCTCCGCGCTACAGCCCGGCCACACCGAGGTCTGTGCCCGCACCGCACAGCGGTGGGTGTGGAGGCTGAGCGGCGTGAGCAGCTGCGGAAAGCGGGAGCCGCCTGAGTGCAGGCAGCGCGAGGCCGGCTGGGTGCGAAGTGGAGGCCTGGGAGGTGACGTGAGCTGTGGGAGCCGGTGGGGAGGGAGGACTGGCGGGTCCTGTGGCTGCCAGAGCCCACGATGTCAGGCCAGACCACGTGGTGCAGCAGGAGCGCCCGGGGCCGCGGGCGTGGGGAGTAAGGTTGTGGGGGGCCCTCTGGCTCTGCGTCGGCACCTACTCTCCCCGAGGGGCCTCGCCGGGGCCTGCACGGTGCAGAGGCCCACATGGCTCCCCCGTAGACCTGGCGGGGAGGGAGCGCCTGCTGAGGGAGCGGCCCGCGGCCCCCTCGCCGCCTGCTCAGAGGTGGTGTCGGTGTCGGGTTGGGTTTCTGCCCCTCCCAGCTCTGCTCTGAGCAAACAAACAGCTCCGAGTCCCCGGGCCTCCGGCCAGATGAGAAATATTTTGGGTCTGGTGACCTTTTTCTTGGGGTCTCCATTCACCGTGCGAGGTTGTGACCGGGATTCGGTTTCCGAACGGGAGGCACAGCTGGTTTCCAGAGCGGCAAATAAGGGAAAGAATGAGGGACTGGGCGGCTGTCTCCGGACGCTCCCCTGGGAGGGACGCTTTTATAGACGCCAGACGCCCTCCCAGCTCCGGCCAACTTTCCGTCCAAAGTGGGGGGTGCCTGAGCCAGCCCCCCGCACGGGGCCCGGGAGCCAGGCCTGGGCTCCCTGCAGCCACCTGCCCGCGCCCCAGCCACCACCTGCCACTGAGGCTCGGGCACCGTGGGCCGCCGGCTCCGAGTGGCGGGGCAGCGTGCGAGCTGTGAACCCCGAGAAGGAACGTTGCTCAGCAGGCCCCGACGGGGAGCAGAGTCGTCCCCAACCTCTGTCAGCTGGCGAGGGGCGTGTTCTCCTGCTGAGAGCCCGCCAGCCGCATGCTCCCTGGCCTCTGCTCCCCCCACCGCTCCTGCCGTGGACCCTGCACCCGCCACTCTGTCTGCTCGGCCGGGTCCGGTGCCCCCCGCGGGGCGGTGGCTGCGGGAAAGCCCGGAAGCTTTGTGCTTGGGTGGAGGCGGCTGACTGTCTGCAGCCCTTGGCTGTGGCCTGGGGGCCCGGACCCGCCCAAATGGCCGAGATGGGTGCGTGCTGATCCTAGAGTAACTGGCGACGCCGACTAGGACACGCGTGCTGTCTGGGAGCCGGGGAGCCCGAGCGGGAGGCCAGCTGAGCACGGTCCGGAGTGCCCGTCGCACCCGTGCGGCTGACCTCACGCGGGGACAGGACCGCTGGAGGGAGGGGTGGGTTCTGCGTGGCCGCGACCGGGCCACCTTCTGCTCCAGTTTGAGGACCTGCCCTTCCAGGCACCGTGAGCATCACCTGTGTCACCCGCCACAGGCAGCCGCTGGTGCTGTCCCCTCGCCAACGGGTCAGGGCGAGCTGGGTCACGGCTGTCGGAAGAGACGTGCCGTGTGTGCGCGATTCAGACTTGGCCCCTGTCCCCTGCGCCTTTCCTGCCTCGGCCAGGCTCCGAGCTGGCTTCAGGTGCGGGGGGACTAGTCTTTGTTTCGGGGGGGCTGCCTGTCTCACAAGCGTCTGCGCTGGGCTGGTCAGACAGGGACATAGGAGTGAGGTCCTTGGGCTGGTCTGTGGGGCCCTGGCCGACCTGGCTGCCCCCCCAGTGACCCTGGGGGCTGCACTGAGCTGGCCGCTTGCTGGGGAAGCCGTCAGCCGCTCGGGCCATGCCTGGCGTTGTTCTGAGTTGGCCTCCAGGTCCTGTGGAGGCTCACGCCGAAGTACTGAGTGCGAAAGTGAGCGGTAGCGAGTCTGGTGCCAGTGCTGCCTGGGCCCCGCTGCACACCACCCAGGGGAGGGGTGCCCGTGCCAGGGCCGTGTGTCCGTTGGGGGTGAGGGGTGCCCGTGGCAGGGCCGTGTGTCCGTTGGGGGTGAGGGGGTGCCAGTGGCAGGGCCGTGTGTCCGTTGGGGGGGGCTGCCAGTTGCGTCTGGTCACCCAGGCTGCAAAACTGACTTTCAGGAAATGAAGTTAAAGGGAACTGCAGCTGTGCGCTCCTGCTCTCTCCACCCCAGCCGTGTCCTGAGGTCTCCTCTTCACTGACTCCGCTCCCAGGCCCGGGTCTCGGGTGGCTCCTTGGGGCCCAGCACTGCCCTTTCCTGGGGCACCAGGCCCGGGCGTGGTCAGAGGGAGCAGCTGGGCCTGCCCTGCAGCCTGGGGCTCTTCTCCTTTTCCTCTGGAGCGGTCTCTCCGCTGCTTCCACTTCTCCCGTAGGCGAGCTGAGCTAATATTTATCCTGCAAAGTATCCTAACGATGCCGGAGGCGCAACTGCAGGGACTGCTGAAGGGAGCTATTGTTGCCGTAAACTGAGGCACTGCGCACAATGGCGGCTGTGTCTGAACTTGCAACCTTCCACCCAGCAGTTGGTTTTGTGCACAGATAGACTTGTTGGCAGTTCCTGAAGAGAGAGGCTTTATCTCTGTGGCTGCCTTCGGCGGGGCTGGGCGGGAGAGCTTCAGGTGCTGCTGGGGCTGGGATTGGCCAGCTTTTGGGAATAGCACCAGAGCCCTGCCTTTCTCCAAACTGTTCCTTTAAAGCTGGAGGCGCCTCGTCCAGCGGGAACGCTGGCCTCACCGGAAGGAGCGGGGATGTGAGTCCCAGACAGGGTAGTGGGTGGTGGTGTCCACGTGTGGTCAGGCTCCGGCGTCAAGGAACCCCGCCGATGGGAACACACCCTGGTCAGTCACGGCTTCTCAGCGGACGGAGCCCCTTTCTGGGCCGGCCCGCTGTCCCTCCGGCCGCCTCCTGCGCGGGAGAGTGGACAGGCGCCGGGCGGCCGAGTGGGGACAGGAGGCCGCCCCCACGTCCATTAGCCCCAGGGGGTGGAGGGTCCAGGGAAGCGCCCGGGAGGGATGAGGTGTTCCTGGCCCTGCCCGGCCGCGGGCCCCGGCGAGGCCGGTGGAGTCTGTTCTGAGGGACCCGAGACCTCAGTCCGGCCCAGCACGCCCTCCCGGGTCAGCTGACTCATGCTGCCCGCTGACTTCCTCCCGTCTTCCTGCTGTTTGTCTGTCTCCCTCCTGACTCATCGAGCGGGTGTGTGGTCAGCACGCTGGGCTGCGGGCGGCCACTGGCGGCCAGCACACCCGGGAGGCGGCGGCCCTGCCTTCCTGCGTCCCACATGCACACGGCTCGTCCCTGTCCTGGGCCAGTGGCCCGTGGTTTCAGAGTCATGCTTAAAAGATGGTAGGTTTGCTGAATGGCTGGGGGCCCTGGGTTCCTCCAGGGGAAACCCCGCTTTCTCGCTCACTTGGCCACCCAGGCCATTCCCAGCGGTGTCCCTCCGCTGCATCGCTGACCGGATGCTGTGACGGACGTGCCTGTCGGAAACATGCCGTTACCGGCGCGGCTCTGGCCGTCGGGAGTGCACGCAGCCGTCACGCCGGCCGCACAGGGACGCGGCCTCCCGGCGGGCTCGCTCGCCCTCCTGGGGAGCTCGGGCACGGGGAGCGCCGTGCTCGCGGCTCAGTGTGTGGCCGGGGACGGCAGGAACTGAGTGCCCTCCCGCCACCGAGAGCCTGCCCGGTGCCAGGTGTGCCCTGACTCCGGGTGGGGTGCGGTGACTGGTCACCCATTTCCGTAGGGGGGGGGGGGCTCATTCGGTTCCAGTGTCACGTGAGTTCACGCGTGCCCGTGTGCGATGTGCTCGGGCCCCGCTCTGCCCGGGGGCTTTGTCTCCGAGTTCCCGTGAACCAGCTCCATGCTCACGGAGGCCCGTCCGGCTCTGCGCAGGGGTGGCTCCTTGGGGACGTCGGGTCATTCTTGCGCTTGTGGCCTTCCTGTGCCCCTGACCACTCACTCAGCCGCCATCGTTGTCTGTCCACAGGGAGCTGGCTGGCCTCGGTGTCTGAGCGGCCCGTGGTGCCAGCTGAGTGTGGACCCACACCGGGGGGGGGGGGGGGGGGGATCCTTCTGTGGGAGGCGGAGTGCCTACTGTAAGGGCTGGGAACCGCCCGCCCTCCCCCGCTCACCTGGACGGCAGGTGCCGGGAATGCCGGCCTCTTGCCTCTGCCCGCTTTCCTGGCGCGGCTGGAGGCTCACCCTTCGCCACCCGGCAGGCCCCGTGCAGGCCCGGATGCAGCGCCCCCGGTTAGCTGGGAGGGGCCTGTTAGCTGATGTTTTTAGCTGAGAAGCCCACGTGGGCCTCTGGCTGCAGGCCGGGAGGGTGCGGCCCGTCAGCCAGACGGAGCAGAGCCCCGCACTCCAGGCCCTGCCTCGCTGCAGGGCTGCCGCTAGGGAGGGGAGATGGGAGGGCCGAGCCCTTTCCCCTCACTGGCCCTGAGCCTCACTGTCCAGGCCAACCACGAGTTAGCCTGGTGCAGTGCATTGTGGGAGAATCAGGATGAGCAAAGCAGGTGGGTGTGGCTAGGGGGAAGCGCTTGACTTCAGTCCAGTGGGGAGAAGGCAGGGCGAGATCTGAGCTGCCAGTGGTGGGGCTGTTGAATGAAAAGTCCTGTCGTGTGGCTGAGGCCTGTGGTGGTCATGTGACAGCTGGAGGGGGTGCGGAGGGCAGCAGCGCCAGGCCGACCTGAGTGGCTGGTCTCTGGTGGATGGAAAGAGCCACGTGCCACCTGACGGCTCAGGGGAGGCCCGCGTGGCGGTCTTACAAACTCAGATGGTCTGGAGATTAAATATGTGACTACAAACAGGTTATGGTGGGCAGTCATGTCCTAGGCCGATATTTTCCCTGAGAAAGATCAACTGAGATCTTCTTTCCTGAGCCCATTTGCCTTTTTGCCTCTAAGATAACATATCTGTGAGATGTCTGGGTGACTTGTAACTTCCTTTTTCCGGAGCCCCTGGGGGACAACCACATGTGGTGGCGCCAGGACAGATGCCTCAGATTCCTTCATCATCATGTTAATGGTTCCTGCACTCACCTGAGTACACGTCCATCATTTTACTTTTTATCCAATCGCAGGGGTTTCCCACCGCTTGGCTTTCTCCCGCCTCCTTACTCCATCACCAATGAATTTCCACCCACGTCCCTCCTCTGATGGCAATGTATAAATACAGATGTAATCCACATTCTCCGGAGCGCTATCTCAATCCTCTGAGGTTCTGCTTCCCGGCATATGTCAACAGTTTGGCTCAAATTCACTAAAATTCTTTACAGGTTTCGATAGGGTTTTTTCGTTAACTCTGAGCACCACAGCACGGGAGGGTCCCAGTCCCTGGCCCGGTGCTGGTCGAGCTGGGAAGCTTCTGGATGCACCAAGTGCACCTGCAGGAGCCCCTGTGTCCAAAGGGGCTGCCAGACCTGCCCTGCCCCCCCCCCCTCCTGGGCATCTCCCCACCTGCAGGACCTGTGGTGTTGGGTAGGCCGGACAGAAAGTTGTTTTGAAAGGTAGTTTATTATCTTATTTAAAATAAGTTTTAGGTTTTCTGGAAGCAGAAGGAGTATGATTGTAAATCACCCAGCGATGCACCTTCTCTGCATCCGCCCTCCGAGAGACCTCAGCGTGCTCACTGAGCTGCTCTAGCCCCTGCTCCCTGCACTTCCTGTTCGCTGTCGGCTCTGGCTGGGCTTTGTTTAGGAGGCCTGGTTAGGACACGCAGGGTTATTCTCCCGCTTCCCAGAAGCACCTCATTAATACAGAGCACCCTGTGTCTCCGCACTCCTGGCTCATGCCCCAGCCCTGGAATTTCCTAGGTGTGTGTGTGTGTTACGTTAATGAGGCGGCTTTGGGGAAGCGCTGGAGGGTGGGGGCTGGCTGCCAGGAGCCCCGGCCCGGTGATCAGAGGCTGGAACTCTGCCCCCCAAACCCCACCCCGGCTCTGGGAGGGGCCAGGCCTGGCTCAGTTGGGACTAGTGCTGAGCCTCGTAAACACCAGGGCGGCTCCTGCCTTGGGGCCAGACCACCTCGGCGTGCCACGCGCGGGCAGGCTGCGGGCACAGAGCCGCGTTGTGCGCTGCCTGCGCGTCTCCATCCGGCGGCCACGCAGCCGTAAGATCCTTGGAGTGGATCCATGCCGGTGAAGAAACAGTTCCCCGAGCTCTGAGGCTTTCTGGCAGGTTGTCCGAGCCCGGGGGGGGGGGGGTGGGGGGTGGGGGGGGTCCTGGCCCCCTGACAGCCCGCTGGCCAGCCACCAGCAGCGGCTCTGAGCGAGGGCAGCTGCGGGCAGCTCCTGTGGGGCCTGGTCTCCGGGGGAGAGTGCCCGGCAGAGCTGGGTTCTGGAGCCCGTGCTGGGGGCGGGCCTGCTGTGGAGCGGAAAGCCCGCTCACGCGTGGGAACGTATGTCGCCAGGCGTGCAGTCCGTGCGGGAAGGACTGGTTGTTAAGCAGGCGTCTGACGGCGCTAGGACTGCCGCCTTCACTCCAGAGGGGATGCTGGAGAGCAGAGAACGGGGTCTCGTCTCTGGAGGGGGAGGGGGTTGCTGTGGGGAAAGAAGCTCAAGGCGGGCCGCCCCCACCCTCGCCTCCCGGCAGGGCTGGCCCTGCAGCTCTGGGCCCCGGCCCTGTGCTGAGACGGAGAGGAGAGGGAGGGCCTGTGACACCACGGCACCACGGGGGGTGGTGAGCGACCGGGGCTGCACCCCGGCCAGGGGTGGGAGTGGCGAGGGGTGGCTCTGGTTTGTTCGGCCCGGAGGGAAGGAGCAGAGGGGGCCAGGCCAGAGTCACCTGTAGGCTGTCTCCAGCCATCAGAGATTCACCTTGTAAACACCGTTGGATTCTGACAACTTTAGAGTGTGTTCAGACTTCCCCTTTAGATCACGGGCGGTTCGGGGCCACAGGGCAGCCGCTCCGTTTCCCTGCGCGTGGCGTCCTCTCTGGAGGGCAGACCCCAGGCGGGAGCCACTCCGGTTAGCGGGGTGTCAGCACCAGCGAGAGGCGCCCGCAGGGCGCAGTGTGGGGCTCCTGCCCCAGCCCGTCTCTGAGGTCGGTGCTGGGTCTGTCTGGGACGTGGGGGACTTTCGGATTTCCATCGCTGGTTGTCGTGAGTGTCCCTGGGCAGCCTGGGACCTGCGTCCCCTCCTGCTGGGAGGGACGGAGGCCCAGGAGACTGGCCCCTGGCCGGCGGCGGGGGCAGTCGGACCCGCCCGCAGGGCTGCTCACCTGCCTCACGGGTGGGCCCTGAGCTGCGTCTCCCGGCGGCGGCCCGAGCTGTGCGGTGGGAAAGCGGCTGCCTGTTGCCATGGCAGCCACAGCCTCATTCCTGCTGGAGAGCTGGTCCTCACGATCGGGGCTGGGGATGTGGAGAAGGGGAGAAACCCTTGACTTCTAATTGAAAAACAAGAAGCCTCCTCAGCCCAGGTGCAAACCAGGGACACACGAAGGCGGAGGCAGAGGTGTGAGCCTGTCTGTGTCTCTGGGGCGGTGACCGGGGCAGCGCGTGTCTGCTGGGGCCAGTTCGCCGTCCCCGTGTCAGTCCCCCCGGGGGCCTCTGGCCGGGAAGCCACTGCGGCCGCCAGCGGGGTTCGGAAGTGGTTTCAGGAAACAGCGGGCCGAGGTGTGCCTGATGCTCTCTCCGTCCTCGGCGCGGCTCTGGAACGCGCTGGGTTCAACATCACGTCTCTTCGTGGTCTCCGTCCAGCTGGCCCCTTCGCCTGCCGCCGCGGGTCTGCTCCTGGCTCCTGTCCATGGCACCCAGAGAGCCGTGCAGGAGGGGCGGGGCCAGGGCACGTCCGATGGGGCCACCAGCTGGTGCCACTTCTGAACGTGGTCGAGGGCAGGGCCCGTGTTGAATGCGGGTGTGCAAACAAACGGCTGTGGCCGCACCCAGCCGCCCTGGCCCTGGCCAGCGGCCACCCGCCCGGGCTGCCCGGTGCGCATGTGTCATGTGCAGGCGTGATTCAGCCACACTGCGAACACGCATGGCCTCTGGCCCCTGGCAGAGGGGTTGGTCACTGAAGGTGGCCATCGCGTCACCTCGAGTGTGTGGCTCCAGCAGAGGCTCGGCCGGACCCGACCGCGGGAGCCAGTCGGGGTGGCCCAGCCAGTGGCCGGAAGTCACGGGTTCGGCATCACTTGCCCTGAGTGAGAAGCAGGACAATAGAGGAAGTTGTTGGTCGGAGCCATTGTCGGCTCCCTTATCTGAGTGCATCTGCACAGCAGGCCCGTGCTGCCGGCCGAGCGTCCCTGGGCGAGCGGCCTGTCCTAGCGCTCTGGTCCTGAGTGGAAGGCCGGAAGAGGCCACAGCGTCCACCTTGGCCGCTTCCCAGCAGCTGGGGAGGCTCTGGTGCAGGGCCCCGTTTTCTGGGGGAGCAGGCAGCCCCCGAGCTGCCCCTTGCTCGGCGGGGAGTGAGCTCGCAGAGCTGTGACCGGGGGCTGTGCACGTGCCCGCCCCGCTGACAGGACGCTAACTTGTTTGTCGTTTCCGTCAATCTAGATGCCAGTGACGCTTCCTGGGTAGCTGTCCCTGGGCCGCTGTGTGGGCACTGCCGGCGGGGGAGCCGCCGCGTTAATGCCTAGACTCCTTGGCTAACAGGTAACCGCGCCCTCCGGCGCCCAGGCCCCTCCGGAGCGGCCCGGCTCAGGGACAGAGTGGACGGCGTGGCTGAGGGGCTCCCCCTGGCCTGGGGGCTGGTCCCCAAGGATAGGAGCTGGGGGCCTGGGCGGGAAGGGGCGTGGGCAGTGCCGCTGGGCGGGCTGGGCCTTGAAAACGGACTGCAGGGACTCAGTGGCGGAGTGCAGGCAAGAGGGCTGAGGAGCAAGGAGGAAGCAGGGCCCTGCCTGGCGCAGGTCCTCCCGTCCTCTGCCCCACAGACAGCGCCAGGGCAGGGACCGCAGGCTCCCCAGGCGGCCACGTGTGGCCAAGGTTAGGCTGGGACCAGCTGCGTGGGGGCGGCAGCCCTGACCGCGAGGCAGGTGGTTGGACGCTCACCCTCCAGCCGAGCACGGGCGTCCCTGCTGCCCCGCCTCCTCCCCCCGTGTCCCAGGGCCACTAGACGTCCAGGAGCCCCAGCCCTGAGGTGTCACCGGGTGGTAACTGGGCCAGGCGTCTGTCACCGCGGCTTCAGGCCGGCCAGGCAAAGCGGGGACGGCGCTCAGGACTCCGGCCGGTCGCTGAGCCTGTGGCCGCTGTGCGCCGGGCGGTCTCGGCCCCTCGGTGAGCCGCTCCACCTTCTTGTCGTTGGACATAAGCCGCCGAGCACGGCACCGCCGTGGCCGCCTCCCTCAGCCCGCCTGACGCGGTCCCTCCTCTCTTGCAGATTAGCCGGTCGCTCGATGGGGAGCAACGGTGGAGCCCCTTCCCGTGTCAGCGCCCCGCCTCTCCGCAGCCACCGAGACCGCGCCCCCACCTCCTCGGTCATAATGATGAAACTGGTATTAACTGAATGGCCACTATGGATTTGTAACTCGCACTCACAGTAATCGCAGCCACATGCCCAGGATCCGGCCGGAAGGCACTCTGCGGGCTGCGCGCTGTGCCCGAGGGGCAGTCGCACTGAGAGGAATATAAGGGCTACTGGCCGGGGAGCACCGCGAGGCAGAGGCGAGAGGCGACATCTTACCCGCTCAGACACACGCCCGCGCTGTTGGCATAGGCGGAGGAAGCAGACAGCGGCTCCGGTGGTGATGAGAATGGCCCCGCAGAATGCCGACTCGGAGTCTCTGCCAGTCCAGGAGCTGCCCGTGGCCCTGCCCGAGCTGCGGAAGCCAGCGGGCACCGGTCCCGAGCCGCGCGACGAGACGGTCAGCGAGGGCTCCATCGACCGCATCCCCGTGCGCCTGTGGGTGATGCACGGCGCCGTGATGTTCGGCAGGGAGTTCTGCTACGCCATGGAGACCGCCCTGGTCACGCCCATCCTGCTGCAGATCGGTGAGTGCCGCCGCCGCCCGCTGGTCTCCTCCCTGCAGCCTCCTCTGACCCCCCGCTCCTCTCTGGACCGGGGCAGGGAGGGGTCTCCTGGTGTGGGGGTGGAACGGGGCCTGGGGGTTTGAACAAGAGCAGTTGGCGTTGATCTGTCCCAGTGGGGAGTGCGACAAGCCCTGGCTGACACCCGGGGGGAGACGCTGAGCAGCGTCTGGTGTCGGCGTCGCCGTCACCTGCTGTCTGCCTGCAGCGCGGCCTCCGGTGGCGAGGGACCGGTGTGGGAAGTCCTGGCGCCCGCGGTCCCCGGGCCAGCTGCTGTTGGTTCACCCCTGTCGTCGAAGGAGGGGTAACAGTCAGGTTTTCCAGCCTGAGAGGGATTGAGGAAGGGACCCGCCATTTAAAAGCAGTTTCACTCTAGCATTTCCCGCGTGCTGGTGAAGGATCTAAAACCTCCTTTCTCCCGAGCGGCCCTCCGTGCAGTCAGCTCTGAGTCGGGATCTGGAAACCACAGTGTCTGCGTGGCGCCCCCGGGTGGCAGCGGGCCGTGGTCTGGAGACGCCTGTGCCGGCAGCGCGGTGCCCGGAGGCCGGGGACAGCCGGGGACAGGGCGGTGCGTTTCTCAGCCGGAGGGCCCAGCGTCCCGCGCTCACGGCCATCCCAGCGGTGCGGGGCCTCCGGGGGCTCCTCCCGCTGCGGCGGGCCCTGCACCTTCCTCTCGGGGGGCTTTGATCGCATCCATGCTGCCGTGCTTTGGGCAGCGCCAGCCGGTAACTGTCCGTGGTGCCGTGTTTCCCTGTCACTGTCTTAGCAGTATCCGAAGTCAGAGCTGTGAACGTGGTGAACGCGGCACGCCACTGCTTTTCCTGTTCGGTTTGGTCTGAGTGGGAGCCCTGGCCTGAGCCGTCAGGGAGGCCTCTGTGCGCGCTCCGCGGGCAGCTGTGCGCACCTGAGTCGGAGTGGGCGTGGGGGAGGGGCAGAGGGAGGGGCTGGAGGCAGGGTCCTGGCCCTCCGCCTCTGACCCGGAGCTGACCTCCCTGCCCCCTGCCCTGTGCTGTCCTCCGTGCGGGGACCCCCGGAGGACTCTCGGGCCCAGGCGCAGCCTTTTACAAAGGAGAGCGGAGCGGGGGGGGGGTGGGGGGGGAGGGCCAGGCACTGGGCCGGACCCCCCCACACCCCGGCCCAGCATCCAGGCAAAGGAGGCTCCCCAGACACACACACACACACACACACACACCCCGCACAGGCAGGAGGGGAGGCGCTGGCTCTCCACGCCGCAGCCCTGCTCAGGGTGAGTGGGCTGCTCAGAGTCAGAACGAGGGGCGGGGGTCAGTCTTGGGAAACTGGGAACAGCCTGTCGCCCACGGGCAGAGCCTGTTCCCACACAGCCTTTCCCGGGAAGGAGGCGAGTGGGCGCCGGGCCACACACTCATTGTTTCCCCGGTTCCGGAAGCCCCGAGGGGAGGGAAAGTCATACAGCAGAAAGGATGTCGCGCTGCCTCGGGGCCTGACTGATGGGGGTGAAGGCTGAGACGCCTGCCAGCCTGCCTGGGAGTCGCGACCGTGACCGTGACCATGACCAAGGCATCCCAGCCCGCAGGGCCTGGGCCGCTCGCGGAGCTGGCGAGGCTCAGGGCACTTGGTGTCCGTCTGTCTCTTCCCTTTGCCGCTGTGCCCTAAGGAGAAGCGGGCCCCGGGGGTGGATTTGGGAGGACTGGGTGTCCCTCTCTCCTTCCTGTGAGAGCCACCCCAGAGAGCACAGAAGGCCGGGTCCCCATAGAGCCCACCCCTCCGAGGGCCCGGTGCACCCAGCCCCCCCAGAGAGCCCAGTGGGGGACAGCGGGAAAAGAACAGCTAGTGCCGACCGGGCACAGCGAGGGGCAGGAGGTGGGAGGCTGCGTTGAGGTGAGAGATCTGGGCCCTGGGAGGGGTCTGATCACAGGAGGCCTCATTCGCCGCTCCAAGGAGGTGATGTACAGAGCCTGGGGCCATTCCGCCCTCTTCCGAGCCGCACGTGTTAGCGCTAGGAAAGGGCCGTGTGTTGGGCAGGCCTGATGGGACCGTATTGTGTTGCGGCAGCTTTCAAACTTGCTGCATCATGATAACCTCCCGGAATTGCAGTTACGACAGACGGGAGCCGTGTATATACACGCGGACTGAAATCGACAGGAAAAGTTGTATCAGAACAACCAGTACGGTGTGCGTCCACCAGCGAAGTACGTCCCGGGTGGCGGTGGTTTGTCCTGAAAAGCCTTTCACTGACACAAGCTGTCTGAGTGGGAGGGACGCACCTGGCGGGGAGGAGGTGAATAAATAGGTGGGCAGGTGGGTGAGTGGGTGAGGGGGGGGACGGGTGGGTGAGTGGGTGGGTGGGTGAGTGGGTGGGTGGGTGGGTGAGGGGGGGGACGGGTGGGTGAGTGGGGGGCGGGTGGGTGAGTGGGTGGGCGGGTGGGTGAGGGGGGGGCGGATGGGTGAGGGGGGGGCGGATGGGTGAGGGGGGCGGGTGGGGGGGGCGGGTGGGTGAGGGGGGGCGGGTGGGGGGGGCGGGTGGGGGGGCGGGTGGGTGAGGGGGGGGTAGGGGGGTGAGTAGGTGGGGGTGCCCGGGGCTCGCACACTGTCTGGGGGCCTCGTAGAGAGGCCCTCTGAGGAGCGCCTTCCTGGCTGGGGGACCGGAAGCCAGGTGGGACAGGACTGCTCGGCAGGTCACCATGAGGCCGGTCAGGAGCTGGGAGCCTGGTGGTCAGGGCTGCACGAGGGGCCAGGCCCTGGATGCGCGCCTGCACGAGGGTGACCCCTGTGAGAGCAGAAAGTCCCGGGGCCGAGGGCGGGAGGGCGGCGCTGAGCCGGGCGGGTTCCTGCCGAGTCATCGGTTTCCTCTCCGCTCCCACACACGGGCTCTCGCTGTCACTGTGGCCGTGACGGGCGGGGGTGCCCCAGCCTCTGCCGCCCCCGGAGGCCCGCGCTCCCAAGGCTGGAACTCTCAGCCTCCTAGGCCCGCCCCGGCCTCCTCTTTCACGGCTCTCCTGTGGACGTGACAGCACAGCCCACGGCCACGCCGCCTGCCATCCTGTGGCTGCTGCCCTGGTGCCCATCTGCCCCTCGGCTTTCGGACGGCCCGCGTGCCTCCCTGCCCCCTGGGCTCCCCTAGGTGCAGGGCAGCGCCTGCGAGCAGAGGCTCTCGGCTCACTTCCTGTGTGCTGGGTCAGGGCTGCTGCAGGGCGGGGCCACGCCCAGCACTCACTCCGCGGCTCAGTGCGCCTGCTTCTCCGGGCCCCTCCGTTCCCCTTCCCTGGGAAGTGGGGTGTCAGGCCTGGAGCCCCAGAAAGTGGCCCAGCTCCTGTCCTCAGGGCAGACCGGCACGGGGGGGTTGGGGGGGGTGCAGTTGGCCATCCCACGGGGAGCCGGCAGGACGGCCGCCCGCAGCGGGGGGAGGACAGGCCTGAGCTGGGTGACCTGGCTCCCATAGCCCTGGCCTGAGGCTCCTGGGCCTGAGGCCCTGCAGGGGGCGGTAGGAGGGGGCTCCCTGATGGTGTGGCACCTTGTCTCCATCTGGCTGTGGGGACGCGGGTTCTGGTGCAGGTGCTCATCCCCGGGAACTGGCCTGGCGCTCCCCTGGCCCTGTGCTTGTCCCCCTTCCCAGACCCAGACCCGGGCCTCCGGCAGGGCCACACCTGCCCTGCACCTGCCGTGTCCAGCCGCGGCCGTGGCACTTCCTCAGCCACCGCTCCGCTCCCGCCGCCCCACACTGTCCCGCTGACCCTGCGCGGCCTCTTCCGTGCCTTCAGCCTGGAACCCGAGCGAGAGGCTGTCCTCGGAGGGCGGGCAGCGGCGGGGGCGCAGGGGACGCCGACGCCCCTGTTGGTGTTGGGAGGAGGGGCGTCTCCCCCCCCCTTGCCTGCCAGGCGTGGGCCGTGATGGGACTGACATGGCCGGCGGGGCCGGCGTCCCGGGGCTCCCTCCTTCACCAGGACCGTGGGGCACCAGCAGGCGAGGGCCACCTCTCTGCCGCCTCCTGGGGGCTCTGGAACCTCCTGCAGCTCTGGGGCCCTGGCTCCAGCTGGAGGTGCCGGCTCCCCTCGGCCTGGGGGGGCGGGGCCGCATGGGGCCTGTGCGTGGCCAGAGGCAGGGACGGCATCTCACGGCTTCCTTCGTGGGCGCGCTCTCCGGTCCCGAGGCTGCGAGCGGTTCCCACCGGGAGCCCGTTCCCAGCCGGTTCCCAGCGGTTCCCAGGCGGCTGCCGGCGAAGGCGCCTATCTGATGGGCAGCGCGTCCGCGGAGGGTCCTTTGTTCCCGCCGGGCCCCTTTCCGCCCCCCGCCCCCCGCCCGCTTATCAGGAGAGGCCCACGGAGCCCGCGGGCCGAGCTCACCGTCACCGTGACCTCACAGCCCCCCCGGCGGCCGGGACACACGAGCGTTTCCTGCGAGCGCGGCCTTCCTGGTCCCACCATTGTTGTGGGCCGGGAGAAAACAGTCATTGACGGCCGCCTGTTTGTCCAGAGCGGGCTGGGAAAGGCCGCGGCCGTCGCGTCCCACTGCCCGGCCGCCTGTTCCCACCGCCGCGGGGGCGTCCGGCGGCTCCGCACAGGCAGCGCGGGCCACGTGAGGGAAGTGGCTACTGTTCTTGCCAGTGTTTGGCGTAAACAGTGTCGCCCAGTGTCCTGTGCCGTTCCCAGCCGGTGCCCCGGGCTGCCGCTCCTGCGGAGTGAGCTCCAGGAGCGGCCGGAGGGCAGCCTTCCTTCCGCGCTCCCGGCCAGGGCTTAGGTGTGTGACTTTCCAGAAAGACAAGTCCCTTCTGCTGGGAGCCTGTCCTGGGTGGCAGGCACAGTCCCAGCCCACGTGCCCCCCAGCTGCTCGGCAAGGCCAAGGCCAAGGCCAAGGCCGCGCGCTGGGCGGGGCGGGGCGAGGAGAGGGCTCTCCCCTGCGGCTGTCTCCCTGCAGCCGACACTGCAGGAGCTCAGGGCCAAGCGTGTGGTCCCAGAAACTCCATCGTCCCGCAGCCTCTCGGTGCCTTGAAGGGGCAGTGCTGGCCGAGCGTCACCGCCAGGCACCTCGGGCGTCCTGCCTCCCTGCCCTGCGGTCCCTCACGGGCGGGACGGCTGCCTTCCAGGTCGTCATGGCAGCTGGCCCGTGTGTGTCCGTGTCCTGGCGTGTACTGGAGAAGAGCACGGGCTTCGCGTGGCCAGACCCTGTGCATCCCGTGTTGGGTTGGCGGTGGGGGGTGAGCAGTGGCCAGTGCGGGGCGGCCGGGTTGAGGACAGAGGAGCTGAGGACAGCGGCCACCGTGGCTCGGTGGTTGAGCGTGGGGGTCCCCGGGGCGCTGGCTTTGGGTGGGAGGGCGCCAGCGTGGGGGCCAGTGTGGCATGGTCCTTGGGATTGGGCAGCCCTGGCGTGAACCCTGCGGCTCCTGGTTTCTCACTGTGACCCGGGCAGAGTGTGCCCACCTCGGAGGGTCAGCGTCCCATCTGAAAAACGGGCGCAAGGGCTTCGACTAGGTTCAAATCCGCAGCCCCGCAGGAAGGGCCTGCTGCCCTGACGAGCCTGTAACTGTCCGGGGGTGTGCCCTGCCGAGTGACGGCCACGCCTGTGCGTGTGCGTGCCCGGTGACAGCGTGTCGGTTGCAGGCCTCCCGGAGCAGTACTACAGCCTCACCTGGTTCCTGAGCCCCGTCCTCGGCCTCATCTTCACGCCCCTCATCGGCTCCGCGAGCGACCGGTGCACCCTGCGCTGGGGCCGGCGGCGGCCCTTCATCCTCGCCCTGTGCGTGGGCGTGCTGCTCGGGGTGGCGCTCTTCCTCAACGGCGCCGCCCTCGGTGAGTGCCGGGAGCCTGCCCGGGAGCCTGGCCCGGGAGCCTGCCCGGGAGCCTGCCGGAGAGCCTGCCCGGGAGCGCTGGCGGCCGTGGAAGGCCTGGCCCGTGGTTCTCAGGGAGGTGCTCCCTGGGCTGTTTGCTGTCCTGCGCGCAGGAATCACCTTCCCTCTCCCGCCCCCTCAGGCTCCCGGGTTCTGTCTTGTTCCGTCTCTGCCTGAGGCGGCTCCAGGAGGGAGACTGCACGATGTTTTCTGCCCGGGGCTTTTCTTTTGCTTTTAAGGGTGATAAATATTCTCTTTTTATTGTTTAAAGTATTACATGTCTCCTTTTCCCATTGACACACACACACACACACACACCCCCGCCCTGTCAGTGATGTTAGGACGGGAGCTTGCCCCAGGCCATCGTGCCGGGCATGGAAGGGGCGGCGCTGCCTGAACCCCTTGGGGGCAGCCCCCGCAGCACCGTGTCCCTCCCGCCCCATGCACTCCGCACCGGGAGTCCCTGCAGGCCTGCGCCGGGCAGGCACGCCGACCTTGAACCCACACGCCCCTCCTCCGGCGCTCCCACAGACGCCACGCGGGCGGGCGGGGGGCCCTCCCTCCTGGTCGGGGCGCTCATAGGACTCGGAGCCCCGCCTTAGCTGACCGGGGGGAAGCCGCCCGCGCTCTGGCCAGGAGCCCCTCTGGCCGGGCTGGGCGGCGCCGGCTGAGGCCTGCCCGCTGTGTGCCCGCCAGGCCTGGTCCTCGGGGACGTGCCCGGCCAGCAGCCCATCGGCATTGTGCTCACGGTGCTGGGCGTGGTGGTCCTGGACTTCAGCGCCGACGCGACCGAGGGGCCCATCCGCGCCTACCTGCTGGACGTGGTGGACAGCGAGGACCAGGACATGGCCCTCAACATCCACGCCTTCTCTGCCGGTGAGCGCCCGCCGACTGCTCCCGAGGCCGCACCCACACACACCGGGCGTGGGCTCCCCCCAGTGGCCAGAGAGCAGCCCTGACCCGGCCCTGTGGCTGGTGCTGACCCCGCAGCTCTCACCTCCGAGGGGAGTGCTGGCCTCCGAGGCCTGGGGGGGGGAGGGTCGCGGGGTCCCAGGCTCTGCCCCCCACCTGGCAGCCTGTCCTAGTTTAGGAAGCAGGAAGCGTGGGGTCAGAATTGCCGACCCAGAGTCGGCCCGAAGGGCCTGTGCCGCCTCCGTGCCCGCCCCTCCCTCCCTCCCGAGCCCGCGGGCCCCCTCCTCACTGCTCTGCCCTTCCCCGCCAGGCCTCGGCGGGGCCATCGGCTACGTGCTGGGCGGGCTGGACTGGACGCAGACCTTCCTGGGCTCCTGGTTCCGGACGCAGAACCAGGTGCTGTTCTTCTTCGCGGCCGTGCTGTTCACGGCGTCGGTGGCCCTGCACCTGTTCAGCATCGAGGAGGAGCAGTACTGCCCCCAGCAGGAGCGCGCCGAGGCCCCTCCCGGCCCGCCCGGCCTGCTGGACGGCGGCCTGATCCCGGACGAGGCGCAGTCGGAGCAGGAGCTGGTGCTGGACTACCTGGGCGAGGAGCTGGTGCGGAGCAAGAGCGACTCGGCGCTGCACGTGCCGGACGCGGCGCTGGGCCTGGAGCCCGAGCTGCTGTTCCTGCGTGGCATCGAGCCCTCCGTCTTCCACGACGCCTCGGAGCCCGGCACGCCCGTCAGCGCCAGCCAGGACCTCAGCCCCGCCCCGCCGCCCCGCCTGTCCTCGCCGCTCGGGGACTCCGCCAAAGAGGACGCCGTGCTGCTGGCGCACCATGCGCTCGAGGCCAAGGTCCCCAACGGCAGCGGCTCGCCCCCGAGGGACGGCCCGCCCGGCTACGGCGCCGTGGACCCGAAGCCCGCCACCGCGCCCGGCGCCCTGCGGCGGCGCAGGCACGGCTTCCGCCGCCAGGCCTCCAGCACCTTCTCCTACTACGGCAAGATCGGCTCCCACCGCTACCGCTACCGGCGCGCCAACGCCGTGGTGCTGATCAAGCCCTCGCGCAGCATGAGCGACCTGTACGACCTGCAGAAGCGGCAGCGGCAGCGCAGCCGGCACCGCAACCAGAGCGGCGCCACCACCTCGAGCGGCGACACGGAGAGCGAGGAGGGCGAGGGCGAGACCACGGTGCGGCTGCTCTGGCTGTCCATGCTCAAGATGCCGCGCGCGCTGCTGCGGCTCTGCCTCTGCCACCTGCTCACCTGGTTCTCCGTCATCGCCGAGGCCGTGTTCTACACCGACTTCATGGGCCAGGTCATCTTTGACGGCGACCCCAAGGTGAGCGCGGGCTGCCCGGGCCGGGAGGGCGGGCGTGACGGCCGGTGCACCCGGCTCTCCGTGGGCAGGGCCATCGGGGGAACGGGGTCTGCGCCCAGGGGCACTGGGAACCCTGGGCCAGACCCTCTGCGTCTCGCAGTGGCCATCTGTCCCCACGCGTGGGCGAGGCCAGCGGCCACGGCTTTGCCCACATGTCGCCTGGCTCGCCGGGCCGTGTCTCCCGGGATCCAGCTGGGGTGGACTCAGCACAGGCTCAGGCCCACCCTCCAGGCGTCCTGCACCTGGGCCGCTGGGCGGGGACGGCCGAGGCAGGGCTGCCAGCTAGGGGAGCCGGGACCGGGGCGGAGCGAGGCTGCAGGGAAGCGTACCGCTCAGCGCTGACCTGGCGGAGGCCGCTGTGCCCGCTGCGCCGACCTGCTGGCCACGGGGAGAGGGCAGCAGCCGCCGGTGCCCGGTGAGGCGCATGGCCGAACCCCGTCTTGTCTCTGCAACAGAAACCCTCCAACTCCACCGCCTGGCAGAACTACAACGCCGGCGTGAAGATGGGCTGCTGGGGGCTGGTCATCTACGCGGCCACCGGGGCCATCTGCTCGGGTGAGTGGCTCCCGGCGCTGCCTCGGGGCTCCGCTCAGAGAAGCAGGGCTGCTGCCCGCCGGGAGGCCGGAACGCGGCTCCTGTCCCGGCGAAAGGCCGCGGTGTCCGAGTCTTCAGGAACCTCACAGGGGGCCGTGCCCCTGAGCCCGGGAGGGGCCTTGACCCCTTGGCCAGGACAGGGAGCCGGGCCGTGGGCACGGGACCCGGCGAGGCAGTCGGGGTGGCTGCAGGGGGCCTTCCCCCAGAGACAGCTGTGCCCGGGGGTTGGGGTCCGGGCGACAGGCTCAGTCCTGGGAGCCCTGTGCCAGGTAGGGGTTCCCTGCCCGTTCTTCGCCCACATCCTGGGGAGGCGGTGGCTTCGCCCCAGCCCGGCCTGGACTCGGGCAGCCGAGATAAATGCCGCCAAGCAGCGGGCGCCGGCGTGGTGGACACGGCGCTGTCCAAGCCGGGGGAGTTCAGGGTGGCGTCCATGGTGCCTCCGTAGGAGTGACCGTTAGCTGCTGCTCGGGAAGGGGGGCCGAGGCGCGCCGGGAGCAAACCCGCAGCCATGTGGGGTCCTCTCGGGACCGGGCACCGGCGGGGGCCCGGGCGGCCTGGGCTGCGGGCAGGGGGGCCCTGCAGAGCCTGGGCGGGGACGGGCTCCTTCCTGGGGGCTGGAGCCTGGGCGGGCCTGAGCCGTGCTCTCCCACAGCTCTGCTCCAGAAGTACCTGGACAACTACGACCTGAGCATCCGGGTCATCTACATGCTGGGCACGCTGGGCTTCTCGGTGGGCACGGCCGTGATGGCCATCTTCCACAACGTGTACGTGGCCATGGTCATGATCAGCACCATGGGCGTCGTGTCCATGAGCATCTCCTACTGCCCCTACGCCCTGCTGGGCCAGTACCACGACAGCAAGGAGGTGGGTCCGCGGCCTCGCCCACTCCCTCGTGCCCGGGACGCTGGGACCGTGCTCGGTACTCTGGCGGGCGCAGGCGCCGGGGCGGGTCCTGCCGGCCGGGGTCAGCCCTCCGCCCGCTCCTCTCTTGCAGTACGTGCACCACAGCCCCGGCGGCTCCAAGCGCGGCTTCGGCATCGACTGCGCCATCCTCTCCTGCCAGGTCTACATCTCCCAGATCCTCGTGGCGTCGGCCCTCGGGGGCTTGGTGGAGGCCGTGGGCACCGTGAACGTCATCCCCATGGTGGCCTCCGTGGGCTCCTTCCTGGGCTTCCTGTCCGCCACCTTCCTGGTCATCTACCCGGAGGTGTCGGAGGAGGCCAAGGACGAGCAGAAGGGCCTGTCCGCCCCGCCGCCGGGCGAGGACCGCGGCGACAAGCCCACCGTGCTGCGGCTGACGCGGAAGGAGGGGCCGCCGGCGCCCGTGGAGACCGAGTCCATGGTGTGAGGGCTCCGGGCACACCGCGGGGCAGAGCGCGGCGCCGAGCAGGCCAGCAGCTGCTCCGGGGCCGCGCAGCCCGGAGCCACAAGGCAGTTCCACGGGATTCACCTTGTCCACGATTAAAAATCATTTGAAGTCTTTTTTTTTTTTTTTTTTAATTGAAAAAGATCTTTTAATTTCATTTTGTCCTGGGCCCGCAGGCACGCCGTGCTGCATGTTCGAACTGTGAGCGGCTCGCAGGCGGGAGGGCGCAGCGGGCCGGCGCCGGCTCCTCCCTGCGCCTCCCGAGCTGCGGCCCGCGCCCTGGCCGCTGACGGCCACCCACCGGCTGTTCCCTGTGGCCTGGGACGGGCCTGATCGCGCCAACCGGTGCTGCGGCTCCCTGCGGGAGAGTATTTTTGTTTCCCATTGTTTTAGAAATTTGTTTTCCAAAACATTGTTGAGACTCAGCGTCTCCTCTCCACCTCAGTTTGACACGTGTGCCCGCTCTGCTCTGGGCCGCGGGCACGTGGCAGCCACACCAAAGCCGGGGGCGGGCCCCGCTCCGGGGCGGAGCGAGCGGCATCGGAGCGGCCGGTGTGCCCGCAGCACGCCCCTGGCCGGTCCCGCCTCTCATTGCACTTTGTCTTTCACCATCCGCCAGGCCGCCGGCCCTCGGGCGTGCGGACACGGCCCCGGCCACGCGCTGGGCACTGCTGACCTCTGACCTCGTCGCCTGGCCCCTCGCTTGACGCCGGCGTCCCCGCGGCCGCCCGGGTGGGAGCCCTCGCCGGGCCGCAGGCTGCGTCTGTCTGCGGCGCCCGCAGCCTCAGCCCGCGCCCGGACGAGCACCGTAACACTTGGCTGCCTCACGTCGTTTTTAAATAGAGGACTGTACACCGCATGGGAATCATGCTGCAATATGATCATTCTAGAGCAAATATATATTTCAAGGTGAAACGAAGCAGTTTTGAAATAAATTACTTGAATTTCTGTGTACGTTAAGGATGACTGCTGAGTGCTTGACTGGCCACCGGCCTCACCCCGTCTCCCGCTGGCAGCACCTGTGCCCAGGTTTCGGGTGCCCGCCCACTCATGCCCTCCCCCTGGCACCCTCCCGAGTCGGCCCGGACCCCGGAGGCCGCCTGGCAGGGCCCCCCGAGGGCCAGGTGCCGTCCCCTCCCTGCCCTAAAGCTCCCCAGTTCCAGACGCGGGGCCCCAGCCCCTGCACTGCTAGGCTGGCCGGGCGCCCAGTGCCCCGAGAGGCGGGGCTCCAGCGCATGGAGAAATAGGTCTGACCCCGCCGGAGCCCCCTGGGGGTGGGCGCGAAGACCCCGGGCACAGGCCCGCGGCCGGTGTGCACGGCCAACACGGTCCCCTCTGATGTGCCGGCCTCCCTCCCGTGGGCAGCGCCTGGCGCAGACACCGGTCCAACCAAACCCCAGACACGGAGGGCAGGCACCCACCCAGCGGGCCGCCGGCCGCCAGGACCTCTCGGGGGAGCCGGCGGACTGGGATCCTGCCAGCTGCCCCTCTTCCCCCCTCGTCCCCAGCCCCAAGCACAGCCGGTGAGCTGGCCCGGAGCCACAGCTCCGACTCCGCAGTGACACCGACTCCGGCGGAGGGCACGCGTGCAGATGTCCACGTTCCCGCCCTTCCCAGCGGGCGGGCGCGGGCTGGAGGCGGCACCGGCTCGGCCTTGCTGTTCCCTGTGGTGGACGTGGGGTCCGGCCCTGCACCCGCTCTGTGTGCCCCGTTCTGTCTGTGGGGTCCGGCCCCGCATCCGCTCTGTGTGCCCCGTTCTGTGGGGTCTGGCCCTACACCCGCTCTGTGTGCCCCGTTCTGTCTGTGGGGTCCGGCCCCGCACCCGCTCTGTGTGCCCCGTTCTGTGGGGTCCGGCCCCGCATCCGCTCTGTGTGCCCCGTTCTGTGGGGTCTGGCCCTACACCCGCTCTGTGTGCCCCGTTCTGTCTGTGGGGTCCGGCCCTGCACCCGCTCTGTGTGCCCCGTTCTGTCTGTGAGATCCAGTCCTGCACCCGCTCTGTGTGCCCCGTTCTGTGGGGTCCGGCCCTGCACCCGCTCTGTGTGCCCCGTTCTGTCTGTGGGGTCCGGCCCCGCACCCGCTCTGTGTGCCCCGTTCTGTGGGGTCCGGCCCTGCACCCGCTCTGTGTGCCCCGTTCTGTCTGTGGGGTCCGGCCCTGCACCCGCTCTGTGTGCCCCGTTCTGTCTGTGAGATCCAGTCCTGCACCCGCTCTGTGTGCACCTGCTCTGTGTACCCCGTTCTGTGGGGTCCGGCCCTGCACCCGCTCTGTGTGCCCCGTTCTGTCTGTGAGGTCCGGCCCTGCACCCGCTCTGTGTGCCCCGTTCTGTCTGTGGGGTCCGGCCCCGCATCCGCTCTGTGTGCCCCGTTCTGTGGGGTCTGGCCCTACACCCGCTCTGTGTGCCCCGTTCTGTCTGTGGGGTCCGGCCCCGCACCCGCTCTGTGTGCCCCGTTCTGTGGGGTCCGGCCCCGCATCCGCTCTGTGTGCCCCGTTCTGTGGGGTCTGGCCCTACACCCGCTCTGTGTGCCCCGTTCTGTCTGTGGGGTCCGGCCCTGCACCCGCTCTGTGTGCCCCGTTCTGTCTGTGAGATCCAGTCCTGCACCCGCTCTGTGTGCCCCGTTCTGTGGGGTCCGGCCCTGCACCCGCTCTGTGTGCCCCGTTCTGTCTGTGGGGTCCGGCCCGCACCCGCTCTGTGTGCCCCGTTCTGTGGGGTCCGGCCCTGCACCCGCTCTGTGTGCCCCGTTCTGTGGGGTCCGGCCCTGCACCCGCTCTGTGTGCCCCGTTCTGTCTGTGAGATCCAGTCCTGCACCCGCTCTGTGTGCACCTGCTCTGTGTACCCCGTTCTGTGGGGTCCGGCCCTGCACCCGCTCTGTGTGCCCCGTTCTGTCTGTGAGGTCCGGCCCTGCACCCGCTCTGTGTGCCCCGTTCTGTCTGTGGGGTCCGGCCCTGCACCCGCTCTGTGTGCCCCATTCTGTCTGTGAGATCCAGTCCTGCACCTGCTCTGTGTGCCCCGTTCTGTCTGTGAGATCCAGTCCTGCACCCGCTCTGTGTACCCCGTTCTGTGGGGTCCGGCCCTGCACCCGCTCTGTGTGCCCCGTTCTGTCTGTGAGGTCCGGCCCTGCACCCGCTCTGTGTGCCCCGTTCTGTCTGTGGGGTCCGGCCCTGCACCCGCTCTGTGTACCCCGTTCTGTGGGGTCCAGCCCCGCATCCGCTCTGTGTGCCCCGTTCTGTGGGGTCCGGCCCTGCACCCGCTCTGTGTGCCCCGTTCTGTCTGTGGGGTCCGGCCCTGCACCCGCTCTGTGTGCCCCGTTCTGTCTGTGAGATCCAGTCCTGCACCCGCTCTGTGTACCCCGTTCTGTGGGGTCCGGCCCTGCACTTGCTCTGTGTGCCCCGTTCTGTGGGGTCCGGCCCTGCACCCGCTCTGTGTGCCCCGTTCTGTCTGTGAGATCCAGTCCTGCACCCGCTCTGTGTACCCCGTTCTGTGGGGTCCGGCCCTGCACTTGCTCTGTGTGCCCCGTTCTGTGGGGTCCGGCCCTGCACCCGCTCTGTGTGCCCCGTTCTGTGGGGTCCGGCCCTGCACCCGCTCTGTGTGCCCCGTTCTGTCTGTGGGGTCCGGCCCTGCACCCGCTCTGTGTGCCCCGCTCTGTGTGCCCCGCTCTGTGTGCCCCGCTCTGTGTACTCGCTCTGTGTGCCCCGCTCTGTGTGCCCCGCTCTGTGTGCCCCGCTCTGTGTACCCGCTCTGTGTGCCCGTACCGCCCCTTGCAGATCCTGTGGGGCCGGGCCTCCTGTGTTTGCCGTCCCGCGTCTGCCCGTCTCCTGTTGGCTTTGGGGTTGAACCCAGCCACCTCCCAGGGGCCGTGTCTGTCCCTCTCGGGCCACGCGGCCTCCGTCCGGTGCGAGGGGACGGGTCCCCAAGGCCCCGCTCCCACGGGCCCACGTCTGAGCCTCGGGCACCTCCAGCCCCGCCCGGGGCAGCGCCGGCTGCGGGGGCTCAGGCTGAATGTGGCTGAGCTGGTGCCCAGGCCTCTCGGCTCGGGGGTGGGCCCTGACCGCCTGCAGCGCGAGGGGGGGTGGTGAAGGGGGTGCACCGCAGCCCAGGAGGCCGCAGAGAAAGGGGGGCTGGGACCCCCCAGGTCAGCACGGGCAAGACCCGAACCCGGGGCCGCTCTGTTTGTTGACAGGCTCCCCTGGCTGGTGGAGGGGGCGCTGAGGGCACCGGCCGGGCGGGGTGGTGGAGGCAGGAAGGAGAAGAACTCCCAGAAAGCAGGCTGGACGGACTTAAGGAGACGGCGGCCAGAACCCCCACGCACCCTGTTGTGGGACCTGGGGGGGGCGCTCCCTGCTGGGCATGGGGACCCGGCTTCCTGTGCTCGCACGGGCTCGCAGCGCCCCCTGCTGTCCGCTCCGCCCAGGCACTCCGGTGGCTCTCCCGGCAGCGGGAGCCTCGGCCCCGCCCCCGCGGCCCCTCGAGGCTGAGGCTGAGGGTTCCTGTCCTGGCAGCCATGGCCCAGCTGCTCCGCGCAGCAGCGCCTGCTCCTCCCTCCCTCCCTCCCTCTGGCACGAGCGTCCCCCCCCGGGAAGAGGGAGCGAGGGATCCTGCTTGGAGTTTCGGGTTTTATTAGAAATTGTTCATATTGCCCGTGTTGTGCTGGGCCAGCCGGCGACGGTGAGCCTGGGGGCGGCAAAGGCCCCGAAGTGACAGACGAGGAGAAGGCTGGGGTGGAGACAGCGGCCGCCCGTCACACCAGGCCCACGGGCAGAGGGCGGGCGGCCACGGCGTTCCCATCCTCCACCACGTGCACCTGAACCCTATGGAGCCCTCCCACTCAGCACGTGGGGCCGCGTGTCGACCACAGGCACAGCCGCCGGCTGTCCCGGTGCTGGGAGGCCCTGCCCTCCACGCGGGCCTTGCCCGTGGCTTCGCCAGAGCGGACTGTGCCCTCCTCGGCCCGAGGCCGGAGCCTGTCCACACGTGGAGGCCGCCCCGCAGTCTGCGGCTCGTTTACTCGGGACGTCCGCGCCCGCGGGCGTCTGGGTGAGAGCGGGGTCCCGGGGCTCGGACGGCACCGCGGGCGCACGTGGACCAGCGTGAACCGGGAGCCAGGGCTCGGGGAGAACCACGTGGCTGTGGACCGCCCGGGGCCGCTCCTTGCCGCCCGTGTGCGCGGTTTCCTTCCGTTTTTGATCATCCTCCTGTGAGGACGTTTTCCCACTGATTTTCAGAGAGCGGAAGGGAACACTGAGTTATTATAGGACCCGAGAGGTCCTTGACTGGGAATCACACCTGTGACCCTTCAGTGCTTGGGCCGGCGTTCTCACCACTGAGCCACCAGCCAGGCTGGGTGGGAGGTTTCCACGCCAACACCTGACTCGGCTTCTCCCACGCTGGAGAGGAGACCGTGTTTTAGACCAGGGCACTGAGCTCTGAGAGGCGTAGAGAGGGGCACGAACATAAAACACACACACACACACTCTCACACTCAGTCACACACACAAACACTCTCACTCAGTCACACACACACTCTCTCACACACACCCCGCTGCTGGATGAACCATCCTAGGTGCTGGAACAGGTGCCCCTGGTGAGCAGACTGGGGGGCTCCCGGGAAACCTTCCTCAGTGCTGGCCCCGGGCACCGAGCCAGAGGCCCTGCGGCGTCCCTCCGGAGGCCTGGCCTGGGGCCGACCAGGCCTCCCACCGCCCAGGCGAGTGCAGGCTGCGGCCTCCGAGGCCCAAACCCACACCTCGGTGCCCGGCGACCACCGACCGTCCCTCCAGCCCGCGGGAGGGAGACGGCAACACCACGGGGAAGTGTGCAGACGCTTCTTCGCAAACACTGGTCAGTGACGGCGGGCGCCTTCCGCTGGGCGGGTCGGCGGGCGGGCGGCGAGGGGGAGCGTGGCCGCTGCTCTCCGGGGGGCGGGAGTCTGGGGCGTCTTCGTCACAAAGGCTCCGCGTCCGTCAGGAAGAGCCCCCCTCCAGCTGGCCTCCGCCGCCGTCCTCAGCCTGTCCGCGTCCTCCCTGGGGCCTCGCCTGCTCTGGGCAGCAGCCTGGAGGCGGAGCCACGTGCCCGGGGCTCGGGCGTGAACGGGGCCGGCAGAGGCGTGCAGCCCGCCCGGCTGAGACTGGCTCCGGGCCGGCGTGGGCTCTGGAACCTCGGGGCGGTGGGGCGGCGTCCGGGCAGAGGTTCTGGCCGCGGGGGAGCCCCTGCCCGCCCGGGGGCCGAGTCTCATCAGGAGCCGGAGGAGAAGCCGGTCTGGAGGGGCAGCCTGCGGCGGGCACGGCTCCGGGCGCACGGGGGCGGCAGGAGGGCGGCCTCACTCCACGGTCCAGATGGCGATCTTGCCCTCCTCCGGGCCGGACCCGCTCAGCACGTATCTGTCCTCGGCCGAGCACAGCGTCCTCACGGCGTCCGCGTGCGCCACCAGCTCCTTCTCCACGGCCCTCCGCTTGGCGTCCACCACGTAGATCTTCCCGCGGGGCTTGCCCTGCGACAGCCCCGTGCCGCCCACCCACACCTGCGGACCCCGGACAGGGCGTCAGCTGGGCCGGAGGCCGCGGGGTGCGGGCGGAGGGGAGGGCGCCCGCCCACGCCCACGCCCGGCGGCCCTCACCTGCCTCTTCACCCGGATCATGCAGGTGACCTGGGCGCAGTCCGGCAGGTGCACCCTCTCCGGCGGCTGGGCCAGGTCCCTCAGGCCCCACACGTACAGGTCGTCGCACCCCGCGCACGCCGCCCACAGCTGCTCCTGCTGCGGAGGAAGGGCCACGCGGGGGCGGGTAGGGGTTGGCGAGGGTTGGGCATGGGCCGGTGGGGGTTGGCAGGGGCCGGCGGGGGCCGGCGGCGGCCAGCGGGGGCTGGTGGGGGCCAGCGGGGGCTGGTAGGGGCCAGTGGGGGTTGGCGAGGGTTGGGCATGGGCCGGCGGAGGCCGGTGGGGGCCATGCGGGTGCTGGCAGCAGGCAGGGCCCAGGGCGGGCGGGCAGTACCTCGGGGAGCAGCTGGAAGGCCACGAAGGTGGTGCTGCGCTCCTGGACGGTATCGTCGATCTTCAGCTCCTGCCGGACACTGCTGTTCACGGCCACGATGCTGCCGCAGGTGCCTGCGGGAGGGGCGCGTGAGGGCCCGGAGCGCGCAGGGCCTCCCACCCCACAGCGGAGGGGCTGTGGCGTCTGAGGTTCTCAGGGATGCAGAGCACGGCGCAGGCACAGTGCAAAGCTGGGGTCCCCCCTCCGCTCGGTGCTAGGGTGCAGGGGTGCAGCACCCCTCAGCTGCTCACAGTGACTCCTTGGAGCGCGTGGCTGTGCCCACGTCCCCACTGGCAGAGGGAGAGCCCGGGGACCGCCCCGCCCGCCCGGGGAGCGCAGAGCAGGGACCAGGAAGACTGGGCTTGGACGTGAGGGCTGAGCTCCTGGTGACGGGGGCGGGGAGTGGGGGGACACTCACAGCACCACAGGCAGCCTGCGTGCAGCTGGATGGCTGAGAGGCCGCTGCCCGGCAGCTGGAGCCGGCGGGTCACTTGCAGCGAGCTCACGTCCCACACCAGGACCGCCCCGTCCGCGCTGCACGAGTACACCTGGCTGAGGCACAAACGCACGGCTCTGTCTCTGGACCCCGAGACGGTCCGCCACCAGGAGAGCTCCCCCCGGCCGCCCCGGGAGGTCAGGCACACGCCGACGCGGGGGGACGGGCCTCGGCCACGACGCAGCCGATCGGCAGGACCGCAGGCCCCGTGCGGCCCGCGGCAGGCTGGGAGCCACGCGGGCTCCACCTGAGACGGGGAGCCGCTCCGACAGAGCCCGGGGCAGGAGCGGGGGGAGCCACGGAGAAGCCCAGCTGCTCCCACAGGGGACGTGCTGCTGTCCCAGGACCAGAGCAAACAGAACTCCCCCCAGACCGGCACCGGCCAGGCCTGTCCCCCCGCGGCCGCTCCCACGGGGCCCACGGGCGCCGGGCAGGCCCGTGGGAGCCGGTACCTGGGCGCGTCGGGGCCATCCTGCACCACGAAGCCGGTGACGCCGGCGCGGTGCTCGGTGAGCTGCCGGTTGCAGGACATGCTGTGCACGCTGATGATGTAGATGACCGAGTCCTGGGAGCCCACCCACACCTGGCCCTGCGCCGCCATCGCCATGCAGTTCTGCGGGGGAAGGGGCCGTGAGCGCCCGGAGCCGGACGGCGCCGGCCTCCTGGGAGCAGCCAGGCCCCGGGCTCCCACCACGGGGCGTGTCTGGGCGCGGCCGACCCCACACGCACTGCCTCGCCTCCTCGCGAGGGAACCAGCCAGCCGCCGCCGCCGCAGCCCTGGGCGCCGGCTCAGCGGCGGAGGCCGCCGGACAGAGCACAGGCCGGGCTCAGGGTGAGCATGGACCAGGAGCCAGGGGTCACGGTCAGGGCACAGGCCCGGGTCGGGGGCTCCGTGCCCAGTGCGGGGCGTGCAGGAGGCAGTGGCCCCTGATCCCCTCTCACCGTGGACGTTCCTCCCCGCTCCCTCCCGGAAGTCGATAAGCACATTTTAAGGAGACGGCCCCGCGGGCCGCGTTCGGGCGGCGCTGGCCGAGCCGGGGCTGGGTCCGGGGGAGCTCGGAGCGTGGGCGCCCGGCCACCACCTGCTCATTGGAGAACGTGTCAGCACCGGGGGGCCGGCCACGCTGGACTCGGAGCAGGAGCGGGAGCCCCGATTCCCGCGCGGAGGGCGCCCCCGTCCGCGGCCTGGCTGTCCCTCCCTCGCCGCCGCCCGCGGGGACGCACCAGCGCCGAGGAGCCCACGCGGACGCAGTGCTGGTGCCGGCTCCAGGACGAGGCGTCGAACACCACCACTCGGCCGGCCTGCAGCGCGCACCACAGCTTGGGGTGCGCGTCCCCCGCCCGCTCCGCCGGGTCCAGCTGCCCTGAGCGGAAAGCAGCGAGGGGTCACCGGAAGCCCTTCACGGGGCAGGGTGAGCGCCACGGGACGCCTCCGCCTCGGAGCCCCGGGGGGGGGGGCTCTGCCCAGGCTGGAGGGTCGCTGAGGCCCGGACAGCGGGCGTGGGGCTGAGGGGACGGGGCAGGGCTGTGGGCACCAGGGGGCGCGAGATGGCCAGCAGCCAGCACCGCCCAGAGCGACGCCTCTGTAACCATGACAACAGGACCAGGGTCACTGGGAGAGGCCACAGTGACGCCCTCGGGCGCGCCTGCCCCGCCCCCCTCAGCCCCTCGGCCCTCGGCTCCTCGGCTCTGGCCTCCGAGGGTCACAGAGCAGCTGCCGCGTGTTCCCCGCGAAGAGCAGGACCCCCAGTCCCCGCCCCCCCACGGCCCCTGCTGACCCCGGGCGTGAGCGAGGCGTGTACCAGGCGTGTACCTGGCGTGTACAGCAGCACGTCCACGGCCTGCGGGAAGGTCTCCCCCGCCGAGGGGTTGATCTTGTGCCTCAGCATGTCCGTCGTCGTCTTGGGAACGGCCAAGGGCACTGAAACACACGCGGGCACGGTGAAAGCAGACACGGCCACGGCCACGGCCACGGCCACGGCCACGGCCACGGCCCCCGCGCCACGGCCCCCGCGCCACGTGCTCCCGGGTCGGTCAGGAAGGAGGGGAGGGGAGGGACAGCGACATAGTTCAGAGGCCAAGCCGGCCACGGGGCACGGGGCCTGAGCGTCACCCTGGGAGGCAGGTCGGGGTCGGATTCCTGGCGGCCGGGCTCAGCGCTGGGGGGGCAGGGGGCAGCCGGCCAGTGGCTGCCTCTCCTCGGGGTGTTCCTCTCCCTCCCGCTGCCTCTCTGACATCAGTAAAGGGGACAGAGGCCCAAGGCCGGGGCTGGGCCTCAGACCCCCCCCGCCCCCGGGCGGAGCCGGCCTTACTCTCGCTCAGCATCTTGTCGAAGTAGCACAGCTTGGAGGCCGCGTAGATGGCCTCGGGCGTCTGCAGCGCGCCCACCACCGCGTCCATCAGCAGGGCGTGCGTCAGCGCCTGCTGCACGTACTGCGGGTCCTGGGGGGCAGGCGCAGAGCGGCTTCCGGGGCTGCTTGCCGCCCGGTGCTCCCCGGGAGGCCTCACCCCCGTCCCGGTGCTCCCCATGAGGCCTCACCCCCGTCCCGGTGCTCCCCGGGAGGCCTCCCGCCCCGTCCCGGTGCTCCCCGGGAGGCCTCACCCCCGTCCCGGTGCTCCCCGGGAGGCCTCACCCCCCCGTCCCGGTGCTCCCCGGGAGGCCTCACCCCCTGTCCCGGTGCTCCCCGTGAGGCCTCACCCCCGTCCCGGTGCTCCCCGGGAGGCCTCACCCCCCCGTCCCGGTGCTCCCCGGGAGGCCTCACCCCCGTGCTGTTCCTCCCCGTGAGGCCTCACCCCCGTCCCGGTGCTCCCCGGGAGGCCTCACCCCCGTGCTGTTCCTCCCCGTGAGGCCTCACCCCCGTCCCGGTGCTCCCCGGGAGGCCTCACCCCCGTCCCGGTGCTCCCCGGGAGGCCTCACCCCCCCCTCCCAGTGCTCCCCGGGAGGCCTCACCCCCGTCCCGGTGCTCCCCGGGAGGCCTCACCCCCGTCCCGGTGCTCCCCGTGAGGCCTCACCCCCGTCCCGGTGCTCCCCGGGAGGCCTCACCCCCGTCCCGGTGCTCCCCGGGAGGCCTCACCCCCGTCCCGGTGCTCCCGGGAGGCCTCACCCCCGTCCCGGTGCTCCCCATGAGGCCTCCCGCCCCGTGCTGTTCCTCCCTGTGAGGCCTCACCCCCCGTCCCGGTGCTCCCCGTGAGGCCTCACTCCCCGTCCCGGTGCTCCCCGTGAGGCCTCACCCCCGTCCCGGTGCTCCCCGGGAGGCCTCACCCCCGTCCCGGTGCTCCCTGTGAGGCCTCCCGCCCCGTGCTGTTCCTCCCTGTGAGGCCTCACCCCCGTCCCGGTGCTCCCCGTGAGGCCTCACCCCCCATCCCGGTGCTCCCTATGAGGCCTCACCCCCCCCGTCCCGGTGCTCCCCGGGAGGCCTCACCCCCGTCCCGGTGCTCCCCGTGAGGCCTCACCCCCCATCCCGGTGCTCCCTATGAGGCCTCACCCCCCCCGTCCCGGTGCTCCCCGGGAGGCCTCACCCCCGTCCCGGTGCTCCCCGTGAGGCCTCACCCCCCGTCCCGGTGCTCCCCATGAGGCCTCACCCCCGTCCCGGTGCTCCCCGGGAGGCCTCACCCCCGTCCCGGTGCTCCCCATGAGGCCTCCCGCCCCGTCCCGGTGCTCCCCGGGAGGCCTCACCCCCGTCCCGGTGCTCCCCGTGAGGCCTCACCCCCCGTCCCGGTGCTCCCCGGGAGGCCTCTGGCCGCCCGGCCGAGGGGAGCCAGTCTGCGGCCGCATGACCACCACCCCTTCGCACCCAGGGAGACGCGCACTGAGCACGGTGACGGGGACCCCCCCCCCAATGAGCCCAGGCCTGCACCGCTGGAGCCGCCGGCTGGGGGCCCGGCTCAGGCCCGGCGTCTGTGAGGCTTCCTGTCTGCTCTGCCGGTGACCACGCTCCCCGTCCTCCCTCCCGGCGCCGGGCCTGGCCTCGGGACGCGACGGCACAGCCACCCCCGCGGCCCCAAGTGTATGCAGGGCGGGACTCTGGCCACGGGCCGACACGGGGCACGGGCGCCCGGCACCCCGGCCCGGCCAGGCCGGCCCCACCTCCTCCCCGACGGCGCGGCCAGCACCGGGCGGCAGGACGGCGACGGGGCGGGGACGGGGCGGCCGCCCCCAGGCCCTGCGGGCACAGCCTCTGCGCCCCTCCTGCCGGACCACCCCCCTGGCCCCGCGCTGAGTGAGGGCCGGCGTCCCTCCCCCTGGCCCGCTGCTGAGGGAGGCCGGCGCTGAGGGAGGCCGGCCGGCGCTGAGGGAGGGAGGCCCGCGCTGAGGGAGGGAGGCCGGCGCTGAGGGAGGGAGGCCCGCGCTGAGGGAGGGAGGCCCGCGCTGAGGGAGGGAGGCCCGCTCTGAGGGAGGCCCGCGCTGAGGGAGGGAGGCCCCGCGCTGAGGGAGGGAGGCCCGCGCTGAGGGAGGCCCGCGCTGAGGGAGGGATGCCCCGCGCTGAGGAAGGCCCGCGGTGAGGGAGGGAGGCCCGTGCTGAGGGAGGGAGGCCCGCGCTGAGGGAGGCCGGCGGTGAGGGAGGGATGCCCCGCGCTGAGGGAGGCCCGCGGTGAGGGAGGGAGGCCCTGCGCTGAGGGAGGCCCCGCGCTGACCTTGTGCTCGTCGGCCAGCAGCTTCCCCGCCCACATCTCCTTCACCATCAGGTGCCACAGGTCGCACTCGGCCTTCAGGTTCGCCTCGAAGACGTCCTTCCTGGCCACCAACTTGATCTTCAGCGTGGGGATGCGGAGCAGCAGGAAGGCCGCCGTGGTGCTCCGGACCTCCTGGGGCGGGGGAGGGGGAGGGGGGAGGGGAATGGGGGGATGAGGGGGATGAGGGAGGATGAGGGGGCAGGATGAGGGGGATGGGGGATGAGGGGGATGAGGGGGATGGGGGGATGAGGGGGATGAGGGAGGATGAGGGGGCAGGATGAGGGGGATGGGGGATGGGGGATGGGGGGATGAGGGGGCGGGATGGGGGGGATGAGGGGGCGAGATGAGGGGTGGTGGTGCATAGAAACCACGCTGTGCCCGGCCTGGGGGCGATGGGGGTAGGGGTGCAGCGGGGAGGGGGAGGGGTGCAGCGGGCAGGGCAGCAGCGGCCGCGCGCGCGCGCGCGCACCTGGATGTTGCGGAAGGTGGCGATCTCCACGAAGCCGGGCCGGCCCTCGGTGAGCAGCAGCAGCCGCTTCTGGGTCATGGCGATCTTGCCCACGCCGCGGCTGGTCTTCACGGCGCCCGACAGCTTGTACACGCACTCGCTGCGGTCCAGGCGCTCGGCCACGGCCGCGGGCAGGCTCAGCTCCTGCGCCCGCGCCTGCGTCTCCTTCCAGCTCGTGTAGAACTCACGGAAGGTCTCGGGGTCGATCAGCTTCTGCTGCCCTGGGGGCGGGGGGGGGGGTCAGCGCCGTGGGCCTGGCACCGCGCTGGGCACCCTCAGGCAGCGGCGCATTGCCCACGGCCAGCAGGTGGCGCCAGGGGCGGGGTGGGCCCTGGAGCCAGACCCGGCCATCCGCCCTCCAGCCCGACCAGGGTGGGGCTGGGTGAGCGAGGCCAGGCAGTCGCCATGTCTGAGGGCGGCAGGGGGACACGGGACAGGAGCGCTGAGGCAGAGACCCGTCACCACGGCCCACGGCAGCCCTGGCCAGTGCTGAGGAGTCAGCCCGTGGAGACCCTCCCGGCCCCTGGCTCGAGCCGTGCCTGAGCCAGGATCCCGCACTTCTGGGTGAAGTGAGCAAACGCATGACTTCTGCGATCTGCAGCCAAGGCGATCTGAGCTGCTGCGGCAACCCTTACAGCGTCCCACGCAGCCGGCCGCTGGCTCAGGGGCTGAGCGTCGACCTGAGAACCCGGTCCGGGTTTGATTCCCGGTCGGGGCACAGGCCTGGGTTCCAGGCTCCATCCCCAGTCGGGGGCGTGCCTGAGGCAGCCGACCCATGATGCTCTCTCAGCGTTGATGTTTCTGTCTCCCTCTCCCTTCCTCTCTGAAACCAATTTAAAAAATAAAAAGAAAAGAAAAGAAAAGAAATAGCCGAAGCCGGTTTGGCTCAGTGGATAGAGCATCGGTCTGCGGACTGAGGGTCCCGGGTTCAATTCCAGTCAGGGGCATGTACGTTGGTTGCGGGCACATCCCCGGTGGAGGGTGGGCAGGAGGCAGCTGATCAATGTTTCTCTCTCATCGATGTTTCTAGCTCTCTGTCTCTCTCCCTGCCTCTCTGTAAAAAAAAAAAAAGTTATAAAAAAAGGAATATTAAAACACAGCGCCCTGTGTGCACGCCCAGCGTCGCGGCTGTTGGCAGTGTGCCTCAGGCAGCTGTGCGCGGGCCGCGCCCGGGTCCGTAAGTGGAGGTGGCCTGCCCCCCCCCGGCCCCCGCCCTCCCCCTCCCCCGCCGCCCACGGGGCTCTCCCCGCCTCCGCGCCCGGCCCACCCGTCGGTGCCCCGCCTGCCCCTCGCTCAGCGTCCGGGGTGTCCGCGCAGGGAGCGGCTCTGCGGCCCGCCCTGGCGCCCCTGGCTCCCCGCGGATCCTCGCCCAGGGCGGCGGCTGCGTTTCAAAGATGCCAGCAGGGGCTCCGCCCGCCGTTCCAACACTCAGGGCTCCTCGGCGGCACCGGCCCCAAATTCCTCCGGACGGCCCTGTGCCCGCCACACCCCGTGCCCG